>JAVCKV010200812.1:0-16707 GCA_032274145.1 Herpochondria borealis | reverse complement strand
CAGACGCACCACACACACAGTGTTCATCGCACACAGACAACGTTTCATTCCATTGGATTGTGTCATTACAAGAGGAAAAGCAAGTCATTGAGAAGAAGAAGAAGAAGCAGCAACCATGTCGGGGGCACGAAAGTTACAGAGTAAGTTGTTGAGATGGAACGAACGGGCTCTATCCTGCAAGAATGGCCATGGGGGGACGAAAACCAATCCTCGTACTCGTTTTTACGTGATTTGACGTAGCGGTATAGAAACGACAGTGTGTTTTTCGACAAGTCTCGCATTTGTTCCTCGTAAAAGCTACCGATTGATTAGATCTGACCCTCCTCCTTTCCTCTTCTCTTTAGCCGAGATTGATCGGGTCATGAAAAAGGTGGACGAGGGTGTGGAGCTATTTGATGAGATTTGGGAAAAGGTCTATGCCGCCGAGCAACAGAATCAAAAGGAAAAGTACGAAATGGATCTCAAGAAGGAGATTAAAAAGTTGCAACGCTTGCGAGATCAAATCAAAACATGGATTGGAAGTTCGGATGTCAAGGACAAGGATGGTTTGGTTGAAGCACGGAAATTGATTGAAACGAAAATGGAACAATTCAAGGTGTGTGAGAAGGAAACCAAGACAAAAACGTACTCGAAAGAAGGATTGGCGCGTGCGGAACGATTGGATCCAGCCGAACAGGCCAAGCGTGATACCTCCAATTGGATTCAGGAGTATATTGATAAGCTCAATCAGTTGCTGGAAGATCAAGATGTGGAGATTGAGAAACTTAGCGCAGGCAAGGGAAAAAAGACCCACAAGGCTCAGATTGAAGACCTCATGTACAGTATGAATCAACATAAGTTCCATATCAACAAGTTGGAGGGAATCATGCGTCTTGTGAACAATGATCGTCTTGGAGTGGATGTTGTGGACCCCATCAAGGAAGATTTGGATTACTACTTTGAAGCCTACGACGATGATGATTATCAGCAAGCCTACGATGAGGATTTCTTTTACGAAACACTTGGTCTGGAAGACCTCGATGTTGTCAATGTTGATCGCGTCACACAAGTCGCCGCCAGCAAGAAGGATGCTAAAGAGAAGCAGGATGAATCCTCTGTCGCTAGCTCCAAGGGCGCCAAGAGTAGCAAGAAGGAAAAGAAGCTCTCCTCGACTATTATCCCCATGACGATTGGCCGCGCGCGAGCCTCGAAAACATCCAAAAAGGACGAGGAACCGGAGAAGGAAAAGACGACACCATCCAAGAACGCTACCACGACTTCGATTTCACGAGCAACCAGTGGAGGAAGTGGTGCTGCACCCACCTTGGGACCAACGCCATCGCGAGCACCTCCGGCACATACGGGTGGAGCCTCCATGGCGGCCATTTTGAAACGAGAACAGCAGGATCAGGAGAAAGAACGACAACAAAAGGCATTGCAACAGCAGGTGCGTAATGTGTATCGCTTTCTTGTTGCCGTTTGTATCATGTACCAAAAAGTCTCGTTTACTGACCAACTCCTGTTCTCTCGTACCAACAGCGACAACAACAGGAACTGCAACGACAGCAACAGCTTCAACGCCAGCAGCAACAACAACAGCAGCAGGAACAGTTGCGTCAACAAGAGCTCCAGCGCCAACAAGCACAGCAGAAAGCGCAACAAGAGCAACTGCGACAGCAGCAACTCCTGCAGGAGCAGCAACGTCAAGCCGAAGCAGCCCAACAGAAGCAGCAGCAGCAGTTGCAGGCCCAGCAGGCTGCGGAGCAAAATGCTGCCCAACAGCAACAGGCGCAACAACATCAGCAACAACAACAAAAGCAACAGCAGCCGGATGGTATGGACATTCTCAATTATAATCTTGGGGGATTAACACTTGGAACGAGTTTGGATACCAACAATACTGTGACTTCGGACGGCTCATCCTCCAACAACAAGGGAGCATCCTCTTCGTTTGATTCCGGATACCTTTCTGCCATTAACGAATCCTTTGCTCATATGCCCACCAACGCTGACAGTGATCGCCAACGCCAGTACACTCCTCGCAACCCTTATCCATCTCCAGCTTCATACCCCAATTCTCCCACTACCATTTTTGACAATCCTGCCGTCTTTGAAAAGTTGGGAACCGACGCATTGTTTTTCATCTTCTACTATGCCCAGGGCACCTACCAACAGTACCTGGCGGCGCGGGAACTCAAGAAGCAGAGCTGGAGGTACCACAAGAAGTACATGACTTGGTTTCAGCGTCATGAGGAACCCAAGGTGACTACCGATGAGTATGAACAGGGAACCTATGTGTACTTTGATTATGAAGGTGGCTGGTGTCAACGACTCAAGCAGGACTTTCGATTTGATTACTCCTTCTTGGAGGATTCTCTTCAGTAACTAGAGAACGAAAGTGTTTGGGAATGTGGAGAATACACATAATAGTAAGGAGACTCTTGCTCGACGGCTGTGTGCTCTTCACTAGAATTTTATGGTGGCTGTAGCCACGGGTTACTTTGATTGTTAGTTGTACCATCATAGTGATTCCTGTCTCACGTGGTATGCTCATCTTCACCGTCATCAGCTGGTTCTTCGCCGACAGTCCCTGAAGCTCCTTGCAGTGCAGCCTCTCTCTTTTGTCTTCGTGCTGTAATTCCACCACCTTCTCCAATCGTTTGAGCCGGGAACTTGACAATCAGAGAAGTCATGTTGTCTTTACTGCCCATGCTCAAGCACATGTCGAGCATCTGACATTATCAAATGAAGTTGAAGATAAAGCAGATACATTTGAGAGTGTGTGAGAAGAGGATCAATTGCTTGCAACAGGTAGATAACCAACAACCATTGTGGAGAAGCGACGACACACAAAACAGAATAATCAACAAAAAAACACAACTATAACTCACCTCTTCGCACACCAACCCAATGTCCCTTTCACCTTCGGCAAACATATCTGCCGCCATTTTGACACATTCATAATTCGTCTGCACATCCCATATACCATCACATGCAACAATAATAAATTCATCCTGCTCCTCTGATCGATTCTGTACAATAATATCCGGCACAGATGAAACCTTTTGATCCTCTGGTTTCACATTTTGTTCGGGCTGCATGGCAGCATCGTCGTCCATCGCAGCATTGTCGTTCCCCGCCAAGACTGTACTGGCCAATTTGAATCGAAAGTCTCCCAGGCCTCGACTCACGGCCAAATCACCCTCGACGCGACCACCAGCGACATAACCACCAGCCGCACGAATCCGACGTTCTTCTTCTTCATCATCCGGCTTGTGATCGTACGAGAGTGGGACGGCACGATGTCCCTGTTTGCTCGTCACGGCTCGTGAATCGCCAGCATTGGCACAGACAATCCACAGGGGAGTCACCATGACAACGACGGCCGTCGTTCCGGCATCTTCATCATCCTTGGGGGTCAGAGGCTTGCAATCCGGGCTACCTCCATTGTATGGCACTGGGACAATATTCGAATGCCCTTGAACTGCTTGTAATATTTCACAATCCATGGTGACAAAGGCATCTCGCAAGGCACCCTCCAAGAGTTCCAATCCAGCGCGAAGGTGGGCAGCTTTCTCTGTCGCTGTCTTTGCATCATCCTCTTTGGTTTGCACAAAGTTGGCGTACTGTACAAACTTGGCTTCCTTGGACAGGACGCGACAAAAGTGGGCACCTGCGTATTCAGCTGCAAAGGTACCACCGTGACCATCAAAGACGGCAAAGAGAGAATGACCGGGCAAGTCTATTTTGGTGCCGTCTGGAACAGAGGCGTACAATTCTGGTTCAGCAATGTGAGCATCTTCCATGTGAACCCTCCATCCTTGCATGGAGGAAACACCGTATTGAATGACACCATCGGGTGTTCCACCGACGTGTGTTTCTTTTTCTGTCACTGGAGAACCAAGTAAGTTTCCCATTTTCTAAAAAGTCTGAATGTAACGAGAGCGATTGATTCTGCTTGATTATGCTTGATTCTGCTATTGATAGGAAGGAAGCTTGCGTACAAAATTTTACTTGTTGATTGGATTGTTTGTAATGGAGAGGAGTGCTTGTGAATGGTGCAACAGACAATGCAGGACTCAGGATACTGTACAACCTCGACGTCTCAATAATCAGCAACACGAAGGCCTTGAGAGTGCAGTGCCGTCTGTTGTTCGGATGACCCGCTAGCGGTTCGTGGAACATCCGGGTGCTTAATTAATCCACCATTGTGTTCTCTGTTTTTATGGGTGTCATACTGAATTTGTCAATGTGTATTTACAATATTGATACTTGTAGACAACTGAATCGCTATAAAAGACCGTCCGCCGCCCAACATCTTCTAATGGTGATAGTTAAAAAAGTTGGTATGGCACGAAATATTATAACAACAGTCTTCAGATACTAATAAAACATAACGTCAATTTCGGTTAAGCCTTCTGAACTTTAGCATTGGCCTAACCGTCTCGAGCACGCAGAAGACTGCGCACGACCACTGGCGCCCCTTTTTTATGGCTTCATCTTTCAACAGCCAAAATTGGTCGCACTCTAGCTACAGTAGGAAGACAATGACAACGATGAATGCTAATAGTTCAACGAGCACAAGGACAATGAGCCGTCAATCACAATCAACAATGTCATCAAAACGAAGAAGATGGAGTCTCTCCTTTACAATTCTGGTTGGACTGATGCTCCTTTCATTAGATCCTCTTTTCAGCAGCAACGAATCATCTATCAGATTGTGTGTTGTAAGGGCAGCAGATGATGATGCATATTACGCGGATGATGCTGCGGGAGACGATGCAGCAGCAGCTGGAGATGATGCAGCAGCCGGAGACGATGAAGCAGCGGGAGATGATGGGGCAGACGAAGAAGGAGACGACAACGCACAAGCAGTCCAAAATTATGGAGACGATGATATGTTTCAGCTCGGTGAAAATGGATTCAACAGTGTGACTGTCATGCCCGTATCTTGTATCAACTAGTGAGTAGTTTCTCTCAAGTGTGTTCATTCATTCATGCAGAGTTTGATGTACATCAAAGTGCTCTGTATGCGATGAATGTCCTGTTACATGAATGATGAAACCATGAAGTACTCCTTGCTCACCGCTACTCTTCTTTGCTGTTCCTTACAATAGCAACAATGGCCACATGATCAAGTTTGACTTTTACGAGAATACCAATGGCGGAACACAGTGCCACTTTAATCACCTGGGTTACTTTGTCGTGTCAATTGCACATTACATGCGAGCCTATTTCAACAATGAAGCTATCCTCAATGGTCAAGACTTTCGTCTCCCTGGTGATGCTGGATATTTGAATGTACGTACTAATCATGCATGCAGTGGCAAGAGTAAACTTTCTATCTGAGCCCTATCTGACTTTTTGCTGTTATCATAACAACAACAACAACAGTGCGTCATGTTGCAAGAAACAGAATACTCGGAAACGAAACTCTATGCCAAGATTGGTTGCATGGATCGTGAAACATTCACCTCCACCAAACTCCAGTTGCATGTGTATACCGATGCACAGTGTTCTGTCGCATACGATGATGGCAAGACGGCAAAGAAGCATTCCACACGTGGCTATGAAATCAATGGCTATTACTTTTCGACACGAGTTTCCTTCCGACCACCCTTTTACAGCTGCATGTCTTGTGTGCCCGATTCAATTTCCGAAACATATAACAAGAAGAATGGAAACTGGTACGATGATGATTACATCGCAGAACACGGAAAGAAGGAATACAATGACGATGGCGACGGAGGAGGCGGTGATGATTACTATGCGGACGACTACTTTTATGCCAACGACGATGTCGGTCGTGATGATGATGCTCGGTATTATATCAACAATGGCGACGATGCTGCTGCTGCAGCTGGAGACGACGCAGCAGCAGCGGGTGATGATGCGGCTGCTGCTGGAGATGACGCAGCAGCAGCGGGTGATGATGGTGCTGCTGCAGCAGCAGACGATGCCTACCAAAAGTACAACTACGACGATGACTACTACAGTGACGACGACGGTCGAAGACAACTGTTGCCGGTGGCGGGCCAGCTTGAAGTGAGTGTCTTTCTTGTAGTATCATAATGGTGCGTACTGTCCTGCGGCACACAATGCTAACTCCCTCTTCCTACAGGCTTTCGAAGCAGAGTTCTGGAATCAAGTCGATTCGATAAGACGTTCGTTGGGTAACAACAACTATTACGATATCGGTGATTGGAACATGTGTCAACGAATCAACAAGTACGGTCTATGGTGCGACGAAGATTGTCGGGCCCTCGATGCCTTCCGTGTGGACGAATGGTCCAAAGCAGATATCTTTCTCCTAGTCATTATGTGTGTCTTCATGGCCGCCATGATGTTGCTGGTGGTGGCCAAGCGACTAAAGGCCTCACAGAAGGCTCGCGTGTACGGAGACGAGAATTACAAACCAGGTCTTCCACCTCTTGCCATGGCCATGATTTTTGTGCTCATTTTGGGCATTATCGTGGCACTGGCCAAGTACAAGTTTGTCAATGAAACACTGGTCTTTGCGGTGGTCACGTGCATTCTGCTGTTTATTTACATGCTCAAGTTGACCCTCTTTGAGTCTCGACGACCCGTCTTGCTGGCGGCTCCACGACATGACTTGATGGAGAGTCCACTGGATGATCGATTCTTTTAGAAGGAAGAGAAAAATGATGCGCGTACGTATGTGCTACTACTATTAGTTGGGTTCGTACAATGTTTAGAGAGTTTAAGTTTTGAATGTTTCTTCGTTCTACTCTACAACATCACTCTCTTTGTTTGGGTCGTGACATGCTTGCACTCTAAATGAGTATGCGACGGGGCACACGGCGTCGTCTACACCGGAGTGCTGTCCCCACTAATAAAGCACATCTCCGATGGTCGAAGGTTACGTTTGTAGTTTCTCGTCTCCCCGGGCATGACATGCGTGTTTATTTAGCGAGGAGCTGCGTCTAACCTCTTTACTATTATGATTATAGCATGTGTGTCTGCTCTAGCTCCGCGATCTAGTGTTATCGAGGTGGTTGTAGCTGAGAAGAACGATGGGAGGTTTCGAAGGCGGCTAGTAAACGACAACAGTATTGTTGATACCGACCGAGCCCATGTGACTCTTGCACTCGGTTTTTTTATGCTCTCGATGCCATGTCCGACGACAACAGGAATCAAATGATTCGCGACTAGTACCAAGCAGCCCAAGCTATCGTCGAAGGCCGTGACGCTTCCAGAGTAATGGATGACGATGGCATTAGTGTTGCGGCCGGCATCCGTGGCGTCAGTTGCGGCATCCATCGTGACGTCGTCAAAGGGAATGAGAATCAGATGAATCCAGACGCCAATCCGTTGGCTGTCCGATGCAGTCGTGGATTTCCAGATAGGGAGACTCTCCTCATGTCCACAGCCAAAGGGAGACAACGCCAACAGCGAGATACGCCGGGGATGCTGGTCAGCCAGCAGCATTCAATCGAAACCAAAGAGCTGTCATCCTGACAATAAGATTAATTACCTTATAGATGTCGCCATTGCTATATAATGCTCATGTCTGCTCAAGCGTCATTACATTCGGCAATTTCACAGACATATAACCCTCTTTCGACAATACCCTCTCGTGACATTGTACAAGAGCGATTCGTTCCATTCGGGTCGATCATTGTGCAATCGGTCATCTACCTTGCCGCGCAATTGAAACCAAGATTTCAATGGCGACATCGCATATTTCCGTTTCCGGTGGATAGAGGGATATGGACACCACCAGGGTTTGTAATATCGTGTTAGATGTGTCACAAAAATCTTACCCGGATCGGTTTGCGAACAATCT
Organism: Herpochondria borealis; assembly: GCA_032274145.1. Classification (NCBI taxonomy): domain Eukaryota; phylum Rhodophyta; class Florideophyceae; order Ceramiales; family Ceramiaceae; genus Herpochondria; species Herpochondria borealis. The sequence goes on along the minus strand of JAVCKV010200812.1, from coordinate 8,921 downwards.
TCGCACACTACTTCTCCTGTGCGACACTTAGTATTGGGTGCATGCGTGGTGGACTGGGAAGGTAACGCAGGTACCCTTGAATTTGAGCACTGCCCCAGTAGCCTCCAGAGTTTTCTCCGTTCCAACCATCCTTGTAGGCACTGTAGTACGTTTCCTTGAGGAGTACTAGAATCTATGTGTACAACTTCATTATGGATATACATAGAGCTAAAACTCTCGACGAACCAACATTATTTATGGAGTTGTTCTGCGACAAGAAAGAAGAAGCCATTTAGAAGGTTGGAGCAAGTGAAGGCTCGTCGGAGACGGACGGCGGTTCCGAACGCGATGGAGCAACGGAAGGAAAATTAGTGATGGATGGCACGTTTGAGAAGGATGGGGAATCGGATGGGAACGAAGTTTCAGAAGGCATATCGGTGGAAGGCTCTTCGGAGACGGTCGGGGCAGCAGATGGAGATGGCGATGGAGCAACAGAAAGTGAAGGCACGTCTGTGACGGATGGCGCTTCCGAACGCGATGGAGTAAGGGAAGGAAAATTAGTGGTGGATGGCTCGTTTGAGAAGGATGGGGAATCAGATGGGAACGAAGTTTCAGAAGGCATTACGGAGATGGAAGGCTCTTCGGAGACGGTCGGGATAGCAGATGGAGATGTCGATGGAGCAAGGGAAGGGGTAGCAGAATCAGAAGGACTGTTGGAGGGTGCTGAAGAAGCAGATGGGGAATAGGAAATAGATGGAACAGACGATGCTTTGATTGAGGGTGAAGCAGATGGAGATGGCGATGGATGAGGGGATTCAGAAGGACTGCTGGAGGGTGCTGGAGAAGCAGTTGGAGTGATACCAGAAGGACGGACCGATGGGGGTGGCACAGGTGGCACAGTAGGCTTAAATTGGAAGCAATCATCAATGATGCAATTTTGGTTGGCCGTGTCAAACCTGTTCCTCGTCCAAATGTTCTCATTGCAATATTTGTCATTATTAACGTCACTAATAACGTCGCCATCCATTTTCATGTCAAAATAGTGACCATGGGAGTTGTGGCCAGTGGAGTTGTTGGCACGAATGGTGTTGCCAGTTGTCGGGGATCCAAAATTGGAAAAAAGTTGGATGCCGTTCCGCCCGTTGTTGGTCACGCTGTTTTTAGTGACGTGGTGGTAACCGTTTTCAGTCTCGCCGTTGTTAGTCCCGCCAAACAATTGAATGCCATCGCCACCATTATTGGAGATGGTGTTGTTGGCAACACGATTCGATTGCCCCAAGACCATGATGCCATGCGAATCATTCTCCATGACCTCGTTGTCAACAATGTCATTGTTTCCGCCGTAGTCGTTCACGCGGATGCCGTGTATGCTGTTTTTGTAGACTTTGTTGAGACGCACGACAGCGCTGGTTGCCTGCACGGTAATACCTCCACCACTATTCCCATAGATCTTGTTCTCCACGATGCGATTGGAGTCGAATGCCAAAATGCCAGTATCACTACAATCATGGATCGTGTTGTTCTTGGCCACATTGCCATCGCGAGAGAGCAAGATGCCAGTGCCCATCACTTCATTGTTTTTCAAGGTATTCCCCGTTCCCCGGGGGTTGATGCCATCAACAACACAGTCGTTGATGGTGTTGTTATGTGAGTTGTAGCGTCCCAAAACTCCATATTCACGGTTTTCTTTGGCTTGGCAATCAACAAGCTTGTTGCTGCTGCTGTCATTGTCAAGCAGAAAGCCAACCTCACCGCCTTTGGCGGTGACATTGCGAATCACGTGCTCTCCACTGCCTTGGATAAACACCAAAGGGAAAGAAGAACCTGCAGGAGCCTCGACGACTCCGTTCTTGAGGCGTGCCCCAGTTCCAATAATACGGATACCATAACTGTCGTCGGAATCACAAGAAACAGTGAACCCATTCAAGCTGAGAATGGCTGGACCTTCCACCGTCAATGCGGCGGAGTTGGCAGCACAACCCGTGCAGATGAGGTTGCCCTTGAGACGATGAGTCTTACCACCGTCTGTGAGAGAGTCGAAACATCCTATCGCACCATGTGCCGTACCTGGCAAGAGAAGGGCGTGGAGAAAGAAAGTGGTAATCTTGAAAATCATGGTGATGTATGTTCTTATCGGAGGAGAAGATACTGCTGATTTGTGAGAAGGTGAACAACCGTGACTGGGTGGCCAATGATGTGGAGCGCGAGGTTAGAGTTGTGTGCAGTTTTGGGCAGTCCTGATGGTAAGTCGTTTTGGCAAATTGCACAAGACTGGTATTATATTCATACTATGAGGTAGCTGGCATGTTCTTCCGGCGAGATTACGTGGAAGTGCCTGGATCACTTCGAACCGTGATGCTGTAATGTCGAAGCAAGACTACATTCGTTAGCCAAGACAGCATGCCTTTTTCACTATAGATGGAGTATGTAGTATGAGAACGTCCGACGGCCTTTCTCCGGTAATAGGGTTCCTATCTATGTCTAGCTGGGATGTTCTTCGAAGTGCCTGGCTGGATCATTTCCAATGTTGAACCGAATTTGGAAGCAAGCTAGACTAGATTCGGGAGCCAAAACAGCACACAATCTGAGGACTCACCCTCTCTAGGCTGTTATCCTAAAACACGATTCTAGTGGACGACATAGGTAGTAAATGTTTTTTTTGTAGATAGTACAGGAATATGTCCATACATCGTACATGTAGTATATGTACGAAGGCAACCGCGTACTTCAGGACTTTTTTGTAGGTTGAACGCTTCCTGCATGCACTTTTTTATCTCAAAATCTGCATTAGAGTGTCGCGTCACTTCGCCACCCGGCCGATTTTGCTACTAGTAGTTCCTCTTGGCGCAATTGAAGCACCTCGAAGCTTATTGCTTAGATCTCTTAATGGAATCTTGGATGCGATGGATACCCTGCATAGGTTCGGGTTCAGGATAACTACTATCAGAAGATGATGGCTGAGGACGCATACTAACCCGTATTGCGCCTAAGCAAGGACGGGGGGGGTTCACAATGATGATGGCTTTTCTGCAGGTCGTTTCCGTATATTCGTCAATATTGGCGGGCGAGGCGGGCCCCCTGCTGATTTGGAACTGATAGAAGCAATAATTTCCGCATAAGTTAAAGTGACGGAGCCAGAGACACGGATCAGCCACAGCATGAACAATCGGAATCCTCGCCAGTCCACCACAGGTCACCATATTCACATTGGGCTCATTATAAGGTGCTCGTTGCTCATCCATAGGGATGCAATAGTGGCCTATGACAGCGGGTGTCAGGTCGACCATTTGATTGTTAGCACGCCTCCAAATGTCGCTTTTAAAACGATATCGATATCCTGCCAGATATGTCAATTTTGTCATGTCATTGAGACCTTCATAGGTTGTGGCAACTTTCAATGTTGTGTAACTGAATTTCTAGGTAAAACACGTCTGGCAACGTCGAATGGTGGTAGAACGGCCGCGAGTAGTTGGCCAGGGCTTCCTTCGTTTTGGTTTCAAGAACCGCAGATGAGCGTGGGATTTCCATGCAAATTATAAATGTGTGGGGAAGAGATGTGTAAGTATGCAGCGTTTGTCTGTAGTGTTTGTAGGATTTTTGTGGTAGAACTGGGATGAATAGGGGAGGGAATGGGTAGATTGTGATAATGTGGGCATGTGCCCGCCCTTTGCTTGTGTATTCAAAAGTTGGATCGCCGGCTCAGTCCGGCGTATCGTGTATCGTCGGTGCGGGCTTCAGGCGAACTCGAAAGTGGTTTAGAGTTGGTTGGTAGAGCTTATTAATGGATGCTGGTGGGACGGATGCCCGCGTGTTGGTCGGGGCCTCGTTCGGATTTGGATGCTTAGTTTTCGTAACAACAGTCGAGAGTCTTTTCTGTGTCAGTACACGTGTAGGTGTTGCGGTTTGCTGTATTTGGGTCTCGTTTAGCAGGTCGAGTCGGTGCCTTAAAATTATGGGACGTGAGAACTGATTGGGACTTCTTGGCTTTCAGTGCTCTTGATCTTGCTTGTTCACGCGATATAGCCATTGTTGTTTGTTCGCTCGTGATTGAACTAGTAGTTCTTTCGCCATATCAACCTGTCAACGACACCGTCTCTAGAGGTTGTTAGTAGCCAATGACTACGTAATGTCTACTCGGCTGAAGCTTAACGTATTTCTGCTCGTGGTGGATGCATCCTACGATTCGATCCAGATTACCATGCTAGCTAGAGAGGATCGCATTGCTGCCATACCAGCTAGTAGCGCTCTATAGACTTCGACCGTCAGGTGGGACAGACAGACGTGCTTTTTAGTGAAGCTTCGCGATTGCGATTTTTGGTGAAGCCGAATTGGCCAAATTGAATCAAGATTGAATAGCAGAGACAGATCATTGATTGCGCTTGACGCTTGACGTTGCGATATCGTCGAGCAAACCGCCTAGAGAACGATTGGAAGATCGAGAGAGGCATTGCTAAGCTGTTGCTAAGCTAATCTAAGATATTGAACACATCTACTACAGAGACGATAGTGGCAATGAATCCCAACAGCCGACAGCAAGAATCAGATGGTGGCAAGGGAGAACATCCAAGAAGTCCCAGTGTTGTATCGAGCACCTACCGATCCGAGTCGGAGTACATGGTCCCACTTGATAGTTTGTTCAAGCTTGGAGACAGTAGCAATCACAGCAGCAGTACGTCTGCCAGCAACAATGACAATCGAGGTCGACCGTATGCCGATGCTGCGTTTTCTTCTTCCTCCGAAGAAGATGAAGAGGAAGAAAGTGCAGGTATCCCTCCGAGACCTTCTGCGTTTGCACGCAAGCGACCAACCAAGTATGCAGCAGCAGCTGCTGGATCTGAGTTTGACAAGGCCCTGTTGACAGGTGTCCCAAGTCGAGGTGCTGCTTCGTTTGATGGGAGTGACTTTGGAATTGATACAGCCACCATGGCACCCCCCAGTGTGGCTGCACCCAGTACGGAGATTATCCTAGATGATAGTCGGTCCACCGGCTCTGCCATGACATTTGATACCGAGTTGCAATTCTCACAACAATCATCACAAGCACAGCAACAACAGCAACCAATGAATAAACAGCCAAACAAACAACCGAAGCAACGACGTGCAGCCCGACTCGATGGTTCCTCGATTGCATCATCCAGACCCGGACCACCTCAACCCCTCATTATCCGCAATCCATCGTCTCAAATATCCTCCGAGCATCGCGCCTCTACACCCATCTCGCATCATCCTTCAGAAGCATCTGATGATTTGGCCCAGGGCGTCCTCCCGGATGTATTAATGACGATGCGTCAAAAGATTGAATCCCTGACGTTGTTTGATTCCGACATGTTGAAATATGCCGAAGACTCGTTGGACGGTGTTTCGCGTGATTCTCTCAAGCGCAGTTCCCAACAATCACTCTCAGCCGCCGTCTTGGTCTCGCTCGCGCACAAACGCTACGAACGTCGTCGACTGGCCGCCATGGAGATTGAAAAAGTGGTAAGATCCCTGGTGCATCAAAAGGAATTGGACCGCGTGCGAGCCATTCTACTCCTACTCTCGGATGATTACGTGCGATCCACGAGCGAAGATGCGCGCAAGGGAGGCGTGGTGGCACTGGCTGCCTGTGGGATTGGACTGAAAAAGGCGCTGCCGTCGGAAGATTACAAGGTGCTGGAATGTCGCGACTTGATTCTAGCGTCTGTCGTGCATGCCTGTCAAGATCATTCGCAACGAGTGCGGTATTATGCGACGGAATCGCTCTTTAATATCGTCAAGCTGATTCCGACACTGGCGGTGCAACACTTTTTCATCTTGTTTGAGATACTGCGAAGTCTCTATGCAGATGTTGGTACGTGAAACTGAAAGCGAATTGGTTTCATGAGTGTGCTGCGTTCTCATACTGACACTCTTTTGTCTGGCTATTCTACAGATGCTGATGTGCGAAGCGGTGCCGAGTTGCTGGACAAGAAACTGAAGGAAGTCATTGTGGGAGCCATCAACAGCGGGTCCTTTACGGCAGATGCATGCGTACCCATTTTTGCACGGTTTGTGTACATGCGAAACAAGGCGACGAAACGATTGACGCTCACGTGGCTGCAGGAGCTAAATGAAAAGCTGTTGGGCAATCCAGTGCTGGAGTTTCTCCATTTATTCTTGGGAGGCATCTTTGCCATGATTGCAGATCCCAACATTCAGATTCGTCAATCGGCACTTGCCTTTCTCCAGTCCGTCCTTCCCAAGTTGTTGATGGACAATGAAGCCTTTGATGACAGGTGTGCATCCATGAAGGTGGATTTTGACAAACTCATTCAGAGTCTTGTGACCACCCTGGAACATCCCGATCCATTTGTACGAAAGGTTGCCATGTACTGGATGTGTCGGATTGTCAAGGCATTCATGACTGGAGATGAGGAAGGCGATGAGAGTCGCAAAGTTAGCCCCGCCTCGTTGTCGGTGCGAAACTCGTTGCCCCACGTTCTGCCTGGCATTCTCTTGAGCATTGGCGACACGTTTCATTCCAAAGCATCCACCAAGGATAGTTTTCTGCCAGATCAAACGACTCATTCTCTCGCCGAACAAACGAATGCTTGTCTTCAAGCGGCAGTCCGTCGGGATGGCAATGCCTATGCGACTCACTTGGATGGATTCTTGGTGGCACTGCGAGAAGAATTGGACTCGCCTGGCAATTCGGCCTCGTCCACGACGGAACGCAAGCAGTATCGCATGGACGTGACACCGGATGGGACCGGTATCGAAAGCCCCGGCTGGTTCCGAACCGCGAAAAAAAGTACTCCCGAAGAAGCGACTGTCAAATCTCGTCTCTGTGCCCTCGAGTGGATCACGGTCTTGTATGAAAGTGTTGTGCCCAATGACTTGAAGGCTGATGTAAGTACTTTATGTTTATGCTCATGTTTTTCGTTATTCAATGCTGTGAATATTGCTCACTCACGAACGCTTCACCACTCGCTGTATTTCATAGTATGCAAAGGAGTTTACCAACCCTATTATTCATCAGCTAGTTGGAAATCCACCCGAGCTCATCATCTTCAAGAGTCTTGAGGTTCTCGCTAAGATCACTGTCCCTGTGGAGGGCGAGAAGCGATATCAGTCCGTCCTGGAAACCCACTCCTCATCGGAAGATGCAGAGGGCGTAATGGCATCTGCTGCGTGCCCCACGTCGGATGAGGATGCAACCTTTGCCTTGGGAATTTTGGACTATCGACAGGGTCAATCCAAATCGCGAGATCGTGATGTGTTTTCTGCCATTATTCGACTTCATGCATGCAACCACCACCTGCTCGCGGATTTGTCGCGCGTCATTCAGTACATGTGCACCTTGCAGCCTCCTGAATTTGTCTTTGTGTCATTTGCGGTGGAACTTGATCGGTTCGTGCGTCGTTGCACCATGGCACAAAAGGGTCCCTCAACCGAGAACCAATCAGCCGAAGAGAAGAAGGACGAAGTTCCGAAACCTAACAAAAGCAACCAAGATCTTGCCGGTGATTTGCATTTTGTGGCCTCGTTTGTGCAACAAATGACGCATGTGATTTTGGCCACAGAAGAGGCCAAGTCCTTACGGGAGTTGTTGCGCGATTGTATTGGGAGGCAAACAAGCACCGACCGAGACCAGCGAAGAACCAAACTGTTTCACATTCTTCTCTTTTCGTTTGCGCATAGTCTGGTGGCCTCTGTTTCCTTGTGTCTTTGGGCTGGTGCCTTCCGAACAGCGTCGTTCTTTCTGCAGAGCATTCATCCACTCGACATCAATTTGGTCTTTCTTTTGGAACTTGACAAGATGGTGGAGCTATTGGAACGTCCCCTCTTTCGAAATTTTCACTTGTTGATGTTGGAAGCAGACGCAGATCCTCATGCAGAAGGTAGCGGAGCTATGCTGTTTCGCACCCTCACGCTCTTGCTTATGATTGTCCCCCAAAGCACCTGTTACCGAGTCCTTCGAGATCGACTCGTGACGGTATCTCGGTTTCGTCAAAGTGCTCTGAATCACAACAGCAGTAGCAATGAGTCTACGACAGCGGGTTTGACGGACAGCGATGAGCAAGAAGGGACGCAACACATGTGGTTGTTTGCATCTCGCGTCCTGGATGTTCGCGAGTTGCATTGTCAAGTGCGGTGGAAAACGATTCGGTCGGAAAGTCTTGAAACGGTCAAACTAAAGCCCTTGCAGGTGGAAGACAATGGCAAGGGCCGACGCGAGTGGCTTGGATTTGGCAGCAAGGACGAAGAACGGGCCAGCAAGGCGAACTTTATTGAGAAGAAGAGACAGCTGAAGAGCGGATTCAAGATTGAGGAGATAAAGGATGGGATTCATCACCTCAAAGACATGCCATCAACAGAGGTGAAGAATTACATTGTTGATGCAAAGTCACCGAAACCAGAAAAGGGAGAAGACGGGGAAGAGTGGAAAGAATACTGGACTCAGAAGACTGGCAACTAAATAGGCCGTCCCCTAAAGAAGCTCTGTCTCTCTTGGCCTTCTCCAACTGCCGAGCAACTGTTCCAAAGGAGCATCAATTCCATGTAGATCTCAACCACACGTTTACGAAGGACTTCAACATCTGAAAGAAGCAATGAGCAACTGTTGGTTCGACGCATTAACGGAGTTGAGGAGGCGGGGTTGAGGGAGGGTTTGGGGCAGGAGTGGCTGTGGAAATGAGGCAGGTGTCATGTTCCTAATCACCGACGGTGTTTTAAGTTATGTCTCACAGTTGCGTAATCTTCTTTGACATTGCTACAGTCGTACCGAACAAACGTGTCTGAATAACTTTCAACGAAGTGCTTCAACTGTGGGGCATATCGCTTCATCAGTCTACACGGAGCATTGGAAAGACGTGGTTTCATAGGCAATCTATTGTGAGAAGGACTAACTTTTTCGAAACAAAAGTGAGCTCTAGACTAGTAAAGTAGAAGTGGCGCCATGACAACACATTCTTTAGGGATGG
>JAVCKV010200701.1:0-16709 GCA_032274145.1 Herpochondria borealis | reverse complement strand
TGTACCTACCCACGCTGCCGAGTGGCGAAGTGGCGGAGTGGCGAAGGAATTTCGTGTGCCGAGGGTAGCTCACACGTGTATGATCCGACGTGGAGGGTGTGCCGCCCCCTTATCGTCGTACCACATACGGCTACAGATACGGATACTGATACGGGTACGGGTACGGATACGGCTATTGACACGGATAAGCATAAGAATACGCATACACGTACGGACATGCACACGAAATTGTGCCAGAAAAGGGACACGGACACGCATATGGACACGGACACGGTTACGAGTACGCAAAAGGACACGGACACGGACACGGACAGGGAGGCACACAGGTACACGAAAACGATTACGGGTACAGCTGCGAACACGGAATATTACTCGCAAACGGACTCGGGAACCCACACAGACACAAAAACGTAGGAGGAAACGAAGACCTACCTGCAAATGAACACGGAAACGTGAAAGGAGATATATAAGTAGACGAAGCTGGACATGCACACGGAAACGACATTTCTTCAACCGCAACTGATTGCATATAAAACACCGGCTTTCCCTGACCAGGCACCTGCATCACCGCTGGTTCCTCCGCTGCAAAAATGCACCCCGAACAGCCTTCAGATATATTTAAACTGCAGCAAGAAGACTCCGTGCAACCTTCCATCGCTCAGGATGCCTATCTATCGGCTCTACCTCAACCATATATGGTATCTCAACCGTTTGATCCGCATTCTGAGTTATTAAAATATGGTCCAACACCGATGGAGTAGGATGATGCCGACGAACTTCCGCAACCTGGAAAATCCACAGCTGAACAAGAGTCGTCTTCAGAGTCGACCCAACAAAAACGGTCTCGCGAAGCTCATGAGACGTCGACGACAGCGAAGAGAGTAAAAGGAAACGAGGGATACGATGCCGAAGTAATGGCTGTGCATAAATCCCCACGGTCAGCGCTTCTTCCAACCGAAGGCACGAGAAACGCTTCGCAAATTGATTCCGCGCCGGGTCCTTTCCAAACGGTTAAAGGCTCAAGTACTGCTTCGACAAGTGGCACTGCCAAAGGGGCACAGAAAACCCCACCCACTGCCCTCAAGGTCAAAACAGAAGTAGGTCGACCTGTGACAAAGAGCGGGGACACTGGTGCAGGTCAGAGGAAGGGGATGGCATCTGCGGCAGACGCTGAGGTGATCTGCGTCGATGCAGACGAAGAGGAAGAAGGTTCAGCTGTTCCAAGAAAGCGAAAGTGAACGTCGTTTGCTACAGAGACGAAGCCCAGTGCCGTTCTAGATCGGAAACGGGAGCGCCGCACAAATCTGGAAAAGGCCGTGGCAGGGATGAGCGATAAGGGTTTTCTGCCTCGAAAGACTGAGGACGATGAAGATGGATCCGCGCTGGAGCTACCAGGGAAATAAAAAAGAAACGCCGAGGCGAGTGAGGACAAGCGCCCCATCGCGTCTGTCGGGTCTAGTAGAAGAAGGAGCAATCGCGTTCGCAAGCCAACTGTAAAAGTAGTTGTCGAATCCTCCGACTCGGACCACGAGTATCGTCAAGAACCGGATGATGACTTTTCCATCGGCATCCAGTAACCCCCGTGCGCAGTGAAACGACAAAAGCTCTAACCTACCAACCCCGATCAACGGGGACTTGGGAGCTCGCTAACCTCGCAATGTGGCGGGAACGCAGAACGGAGCTCTAACACAGACATATGGTGATGCGCAACGCGTAACGAGATCAAGGGCACAAAACAGCAACAGGCGGCGTGATTCGTCGTCTGTTGGACGGAGATAGGACGAAGGCGCTCCAGCGGGACGCAGGTCGATTTCTCAGCGTGCGAGAACAGAGCCGACGTCACGGTCGAGGAGGGGAGATACAGGACCTTCTGGACATGATGAGAAAACGCGACTGGTACAGAGCGAGGCGCGGCTGAGAGCGTGGCACGACCAGCAAGTTTCTATGAACGAGAACGAAACAATGGGCGGTGAGGGACCTGCAGGTTGTGGCTCGTTGGAAACGATGATGGTGCCACCACAAAATGGTGTTCCTCTGCCGCAAGAACTGTGGCGCACAGAAATATATGAGATCGAGCAAGAACTCGCAATGCAAGACCAAGGATCGCCTGAGTTCACGTCGAACGAGGGCGACATCGAGCGAGGATCAGCGAGTAAAATTGGGGTGCTGGCGCGCGTGCTGCGTCCCGTGGTTGGGTCGGAATGCTATTGCCCCATGTCAGTGGATGCATACAACGAACATGAAGAATTGCTGCGGTACTACCGGGCCACGCGCAACGCGGACGAGGTGAACATGTCCGGCACCGAGTTCCTGAGTCGTATTGCTGAGAACGAGACGGATGCGGTTGGGGCGGCGAGCGAGAACTCTAGAGGGTGTTCGCAATAGCTTGGCGGCGGCGGCGGGACTAATAACGCGTGGCGTGACGCAGGAGGCTAGTTCAACGCGGGCGACGCAGGTAGCGAGGCAAGGTGACGGTGGTGCTGGTGCAGCTCGAGCGGACCGATCGAGAGTGGGGGCGCAGTGCGGGCGTGAGGCGGGCGGTGGGAGGTGGTAGTACTCAAATGCCGTCGCAAAGCGGGAGAGGCGACGAAGGGGATGAGGTTGATAAGGAGGAGGACGGGGAGGAAGAGGTGGAGGAACTGGAGAAGGAGAAATTAGAGGGAGGAGATGCGGGATACGAAAGAAGAGACGAGGGAGGATGAGTTTGGAGGCAGAGTGGGAGAAGGACTGGGGCACGTGGCAAGACGGCGGTGACGAAAGAGTCTTCGGATGAAATTTGCGCGGGCGGGACGTCGAAGCGGACTCGCGAACAGGCCAAGGCGTTGAAGTCCCGCGCGCACGGACTACAGATGCGTGTGTGCGGGAACAGACTGGGGAGGATGGAAGAAGATGGGAAGGAGAAGATTGCGCGGTGGGAGAGGCGCGACATGACGTGTTTCGACCCTGGGGCCAAAGTGATGGAGGTGGTGGCGGTGCGGGACGAGAAACGGTGCGAGCGGTGCTCGACGCAGCGCTGTGAGGTGCAATGCTTCGACTTGGTCGTTTTTTCGTGTGTGGCGGGACATGTCGTGGCATAAGGTGCGTCGCATGCAGCACAACGACATGCCGGCGTGACGGTGTTTGACGGTGGCACAAGTGTATCGAGCGGTCAGCGGAAGTACCATGTAACGGAGCAGGAAGATCGTTACACGGACGGCACGAGTTACCGCTGCACCACGAACCGCCGCCAACGGTGGTGCATCACCAGATATTTCACCGCCCAGTCGCCTTGATACTCCCTTCCTCACTCCCTCTCCCCGCGTGCCCTGCTTAACGCATGACCTCATGCGCCAATACTTAAACCCCTTCTCCTTCGCCCCCGTCATACCCGTCCCCTTCTTCCCTCACTAAACGGCCGCCGACATCCTCATCGCATCCTTATCGCATCTTCATCGCCCGTCGCTGTCTCGTTATTCCCCAACCCACACAACCACACCATGCACTCCCACGACCTCCCCGCTCGCTTCGGCTGCCCTACGCGCCGCTCCCCGCTCGCGTAAAGCTCTCGCCCCACAACCCCGTCTTTCTCCGCCACCCAGAGCCTCCACACCGCGCCCCACACCAGCCATGGTTGCCCTGGACGACCCGCCAACCAACGGCAAATTTCCCGACAGCAACAAAAAGGACCCACGCCATAACCCCACCGCCCCGCTCGTCTCCACGCTTCCCGAGTATGCCGCCCTGAAGCTCCATAAGCACGACATCATTTACAACACCCATCGGCGAGATATGTTCAACGACAAACCGCGCAATGCCACTTTGTCGGCCGAATATGACGGCATCAACCTCCACTATTCGCGCCAGCGCGCCACCGTTGACACCATGCGTCTGCTTTTAGACCTTGCCAATTCTGTCGGTCTGCGCGATCGCATCCGCAACCTTGTCTCCAGCGCCAGCATCAACACCACCTCGCAACACGCCGTCTTGCACACCGCCCTGCGCGCCCACAAGGACGAGGTTTTAATGATTTACGGCGTTAACGTCGTCGAGAAAGTTCATGAAGTTTTCGCGAGTATCCACGATTTATCCAAAAAAGTTCGCGAAGGTCGTCACCGCGGCGCTACCGGAAAGCCCATTCACAACAATCTCACCGTCGGCATTGGCTGCTCGTATCTTGGCCCGGACTTTCTGTACGAGGCCCTCAAGACAGAATCAGTCGCCGCCTCGGTCGGCATTAGGGCGGGTTAATCCCTCACCTTCCGCGCAAACGTCGATCCTGTTGACGTCAAGCGCTCCCTCGACGACCTTGATCCGGAGGAGACTATCACCATCGTCGACAGCAAGACGTTCACCACCCCCGAAACCCGTGTAAACGCAAAGACGGTCCGCTCGTGGTTATGGGACGCTATGGGGTGCGAAAAATCTGTTGTCAAGCAGCACGTCATTGCCTGCAGCACCAACGGTGAGAAGACGCGCCACTTTTGCATTGCGCCCGACAATGTGTTCCCGTCCTGGAACTGGGTCGGCGGTCGCTACTCGGTCTGCTCCTCTGTCGGAGCCCTCCAACTCACCCTTTCGTATGGCTACGACTTGTTGGAACGGTTCTTAGCCGGCACGCGCAGCGTCGACACGCACGTTTTGTCGGCGCCATTCGAGCGCAACATTACCGTGCTGCTCGGCCTGCTCGGTGTCTGGAACATGTGCTTTATGGGTTACAACGCGCGCGCGATGCGCCCGTATAAAAAGGCACCCAGTAAGCAACCCGCATGGAATACGTGAGAACGGCGGCGGAACCTCTCCGTCCACTAGCCCAGCGCATGCAGTGCACGGCTTGGGTATGTCCAACCAGCCTCGTGGAGACCTGCCACCGCGTCTTCCTCCGTGCCTGCCGTCGGAACACGCGCAGCGACCCATCGCTGAACCAAGCGAACAAGGGTCCTACCTACCGGCTCTTTCCTCCGTCTCCTGTCCCGCCACCGGCGCCCGCGCTCGCCTCCCCCCTCCCCCCACCATCCCCGATACCCGCAAACTCTACAGCGGTAAACGCCTTCACATTGTCTGCGATATTCGATGGTACTGCTGTATACTCCATTGCGTCGAAGATCCAAATTGTTCCTTCATCTCCGCTAAAAGCCACCCACCGCTCATCCGCACTGGCCGCGACGGCATAAACCACACCTCCATGCGCATCCGGCACGGTGAGTACCACACGCCTCGGGAAAATAACTGGGCCTACCGCGGCCGACGCGTGGCGCGGAGGTACGATCAGGTCGGGCGTAGCCTGATTGAGCTTCAGACTGTCGGCAGATGAGGAGCTGGGCTGCTGCGCAACAGCGCCCGTTTCGGTGGCACCGACACCGGCGCCTGAAGCACCTGCTTCTGGCCCAGTGCCGCCTGCTACAAACGCGGAACGAAGGAGGGCAAGCGGGCTCGTCAGGTCGAAGCCGCGCGACTTGAGATGTACCTGCACGGAATATCGCCATAGTAGTGGGGTCTATGCAGCTGGTTTGGAAGAGACCTGCGAATTCTTCCATAGATGAGCGCGCTCGCGGCCCTGTAGTGGTGGGCGCGGATATCATCGTTCTGGCCCGTTGACGTGGATTGCAGGCCTTGATTCACGGGATCCGACTCTGATTCCTTTCTATCCGTCGCTGAAGAAGCCTCAGTGGTGGAGGCAGCGACAGCGGTGAAGATAGAGATGGAGATAAAGGCAGAGGCAGAGACAGAGGCAGATGTAGAGGCAGGGCCAGGGGAAGGTGTAGGGGCAAAGGCGGTGTTGGAAGATGAAGTAGACACTGAAGCGTAGGCAGTGAAGGTTGGAGAGCTCTCCACGCTTGGATTCGTACGGGTAACGGCGGCAGTAGGTGCAGCATCCTTTTTGGAAGCTTCGTACGTCGAGGCGCTGGCGAGGGCGGGCGGTGGGAGCTCTAGAAGTGTCGGCAGGACATGCATATTGAGCCGCGGGAAGTGGGGGCATTTGTAGACAGTAGCACCTACATCGAACGCGAGGGAGGAAGGCGGTGCAGCGGGGTCTGCGGTGGATGGGTCGAGCGTTGTGACGAGAGGCGGGCGATGTGTGTTGGTCGGCTGCAAAAGGTGGGTGGCGGGTCGCGCGATGTTTAGCAGTGCGTCGAGGTCCTTCTCCGCGTCACGTGCGCGCGGGGTGCGTGGCGCGAGCAGAAGAGGGGTGGAAGGCGGTGCGAGCGATACATTTTTGGGCATGAAGCAGATGCGGGTGCGGGTTTTCACCGTCGTCAGAAGCGGAGGGCGATTAGGAGGAGGCGATGGAGACGGCGGCGTCGGCGGCGTCAGTGACTGGGACGGTGGAGGCAACATCCTCCGAATCGTGGAACATCTCGCGCAGGGCGGCGACCAGCGCTTCTGCACCTGTGAGAGTGGAATCAACGTGCTCGGGCGTGACGCGCTGGACCTCGAGTTACATGCCGAGATGCACCTCACGGACGATCCCATCGTCGAGGTCGGTTTAGGCCCCGGAGTGCGAGGAGCGGAGCGAGACGGCCTCGTCCTGGTGGGAGGGGACCTGCAGGGCTGCTTCGCGCAGGACGGCATATAGCTGATGGACCTCGCGACGCAGGACGTTGAGCTCGGAATTGGGAACTTCCTCCGGGGCGGAGGGTAGGGGAGGTGGCCGCTCGTTTATATCGCTTGTCATCCCTTTGTGTTTGTATGTCTGTGTTTTTGTGTTATACTGCGTCACCCAACAAGGTGCGTGTGAGAGTAGGTTTGCAAGTCGCGCTAGTTCGAAGCGGCGTCAAGGGTCGGTCGAGAGTCAATGAATGGTGAAGGGAGGAATGTGGAAAGGAGAGGGGAGGAGAAGAGAAGAGTAAAGGATGGGGTTTAGATGGCGTAACTTCGGGGAAGAGAGAACGTCAAAAAGGGGTTAAGCGGGTTGATGATGGCGGTGCCTTTTGACAGCGGCAGAAGGCCCGGAAGCTGGCTTGACCGTCATCGTCCACGGCTTGAAACTATTTACAACCCGAGCGGCGCGGTGCTCACAGGCCGCCGCCGCCGCCGCTGCAGCTGCCTCTTCCCTTCTCGTCTCCCGCGTGGCCACTCGCAATCTGCGTGACACGAGCCAGCGGCCGAACCCAACAAAACGCAACACAACCCACAGTACAACCCTTAGTGCAACCCTTTTCGCAACCCTTGTGTGCCTCACTCCGAGGTATCCATTTTGGCCGCACGCCCACAATTAACCGCACCCGCACCCGCAGTGTCACCTACAGTGCCAGAGCCAACGCCGCCCGTGTCGAGTGTCTCCGAATCGGCGAGCAGCGCGTCGATACAGCTTGCATGCTCGCCCGCGCAGCCTGTGCATTGCAACAGCAATGCGATCTCGCGCGCAATTTGCCCCTGTCCTGATCAATGTGCACAATATCGGCCTGTGCGACGCGTGCATCGTTGATAGCCACGTCGATCCGTCGTTGCAGGTCCTGCGGGGTGGGGAGGTGGAGGACTATTTTCGCGACAGCGTCGAGTTGCTCGCGGTGAAGGACGAGGCGAGTTTCGCACTCGAGTTGTCGTCGCAGGTGTTGGACTTCGCTTTCGTCCTTTGCGACGGCAGATTCGACGCGCGCTGTGTCCGTCGCGACCTCGAGGCGCTCCTCGGTCGAGACGCAGATAGAGGCAGTCGCTACCTCGCCTTCGATGAGCACGCGATCGGACAGAGCTAGCGCGCGCTTGAGCGCGTCTAGCTCGGGTCGGCCCATTGTTCCGGCGTTGGTTGCGCGGACTAGGGCGCCGACTTGGTCTGACGAGGTCTTGCATGGCGGTGCAAGCCCATTATTTGGCGATCACTCATTTGCGGAGGGCTTCTTTGCGGAGGGCTTCGACGTCCGTAGTGTTGCACTTTTCAATCTTCATGCTGTTGTTTCATGTTGTTGCTGTTGTTGATGAGCGGATCAATTGTGCGGTTGTGGCGGAAGGATGGGCCGTAAGTGTTGCGAGTTTGGCGCACGACGCGAAGCGGCAGGTGTGGGTTAGATGTCAGAGAGTCAAAATGGGAGAGCGGCAGGACGGAGGGGTACGTTAGGACTGCTGGAGTAGAAGCATAACTTTTTCTTTCTTTCTCTCTTTTCTCCCGCAACCTCTCTCCCCATTTTCGGTCTTTTTTTTTTTTTTTTACGAATGCTCTGCGACCTGGGACCTGGGACCAACTTTGAGATACCCGCGTCTCTCTTCTTCAACTCTTCGACTCGTCCTCAGGGACCGCCGTTCACGCCAAATGCGCGAACAAAACCCGCAGCAAGAGGGAGAGAATGAAAGATGTATGAATTACCTTCCTAAAACACGACCAAAAGCGCGTCCAGCCGCGACGGCCGCGACGCCTAGAACGACGCTGACAGCAACATATGCCGTGGCAGAAGCGAAGTTACGGGCTGTAGCGGCGCGCAACGACAGGCCAGCAGCGGCAGGTGCGGCGGCAAGGTCGAGTAGCTCTGCTTCAAAGGTGCTGAAGGTGGTGAGGGCGCCGCAAAAGCCTGGGCCGAGGGCGAGGCCGCGCGCGGAGACAGACGGCCGGCGCGACGAAGCGAGTTTGTCGAGCCGAGCAAGAAGAAGCCGGTGGTTTTTACGGCGCAGACGCGAGCGACGGCGAGGTGTGGGGCGGCGTTTGCGACGGCGAGATGCCGTAGCGTGACGCCTGCGGCGGCGGCGGCGGCGGCGGCGGCGGCCATGAGGGGGAGCAGGGTTTGCTATTTTTTTCTTTTCGCCTCCTTCCTTTGGGACCATTGCTATTTTTTCTTTTCATCTTCTTCCTTTGGGATCAAGGGCTGAGGAGATCAACAGGTGTCCCGGCCTGGAAAGATCGTGGTTGATCTTTCTGGGTGACGGACAGTTGCGGGAGTTCGGATATGAGTACAGTGACTACTGTACATATTTCGATCTGCTCGTTTGGCGGGTGTCACTGCTGTGGTGGGAAAGTGAAAAGGTGACGTGCAACTCGTTGGACGCGACGGCCGAAGAACGAAAGGCAAAACCATTGTTTCACACTTAAGATCTGGCGGGTAACTTTTTGTGCGTGCACTCTAAAAATGATCTCACATGTTGTACGGGCTGCTGGTGTCTTCGGTTGGCACACTATGACTGGCAGCCGATGGTGCCGCACAGCCGTGACGCACAGCCCGACTGCCCAACTTGTCGCGAATTATTTCCGCTATTCTACTTTCCTGTATTGACCATTGATATGACTCAAGTTTTCCCCGATCTTTGCTCACAACACAATTCGCGTTTCTCCCTCTCGCTCTCGTCCCTCTCGATCTCTTCCCTCTCTCTCTCATCCCTCTCTCATCTCTCTCCCATCCCTTTCCTACGCGCGCCGCACACTCCGAACAACATCAATAATAATTATTCCATATCACTCTACTAACAATTTGCCCCGCCACCATGTTCTCCCTAATCCACCGCGGCGCCTCGGCCGCCTCGGCCCCGGTCCCTGCCCCGACCGCAATCCCACCAGAAACCGTTGTCACAATGGGCTTCGACTTCGAGAGAATGACCACCTGTTTCGAGCTCATCCAAAGCGACTTCGACTCATCCACCCGCCCGCTCCCAACAACGGCCCGCTTCGTCGCAACCATGACGGAGGTACTCAAGCTCTTCGAGACGCTTTTCAGCGGCTTCACGTTTTTGAATCGCAACATCGAGTCGAAAATCGCCATCATAGCCTCGCACGCCGCCTCCGACCCGCAACGCAACGCCGACTTCACCACGGCCGTCATAGCCGAGATGGCCTCCTCCACGACCCTAAAACCGCCCGGCCACCCGCCCAGTCTCAGTCAAAGGCTGCTCCTTTTCATTTGGGCGCTAAACTTTGCCGACGGCCTGCTTGACGGGCTCGCTCTCGCGTTTGACCACGGGTCTGACCTCGCGCACGCGAAACATTCCCTCAAATTGGCGGTTGCGCGCGCCTATGACGCCGCTCTGGCCGAGCGTCATTCTCGGACGATTCTTCGCGCCGTCAAGAGCGCCTGTCTGTTGTTGCCGACGAAGAAGGCGTTTCTCGACCAACTTGGGTGTCGAGCAACCGAAGCGCGACGCGTTTCTCTCCCGACTTGGCGTGTCCATTTCGCCGCATTTCCAACCCATGTACGAGTTTTATGGCCAGAAAGATCTGCTCGCTCTACCATGACGGGGCGGGAGGTGTGGGGGGACTGCATTTTCCATTTTCTTTCTTTCTTTCTTCTTGGTACCGAAAAAGTGTGAAAAATGCGATAACTGACTCTCCTCCTCGCCCTCCTCCCCTCGCCACTCTCTCTCTCTGCATATCGTTCAGCAGCGTGGTGATGTTAAAACGTAGCGTTTGGCGCAAAAGTTTGGTGCAGAGGTTTGTGGTGGTGCTTTTCTTTGCTGGATGGCGCAGTTGCGCTCTGTTGAGAGGTATTGTTTTGATCCACGGGTAAATTTGGGGCCACCGTTTCCGAAAGCCCGACGTGCTCGTACTGTCACGAAGAGTCGATGTCGCGGTGCTACCGCCGGGATAAGATCCTCATTTCAGCTCTCTCGTCTTTTTTTTTGTTTGTTTATAGGAACGGTCCTGTTGATAGAAAATGAGCCGCGTCTCGTTGTGTCTCACTGTTCCATCTTCACTGTTCCGTTTCACTGTTTTTCCTCCCGTTTCTGGATGCCCTATCATAATACCCCCTCATCTTTTCCATCTCACTCGCCCTCGTTCTCATTCTGAATCGCGGCAGTGCCCTCAGTTTTTGTGTTTGTTTTTCTGACTGGAAAAGGGCGAAGCTGCGCTGACGGTCGGAGGGTGGTCGCCACCTGCAGGTGACGTTTCTGTAACAATGTTTTCGTTTGTAAGAAGGCGTACTGCCCCTCCCGGCGACGTGTACGACATTTGTTGCCATGGAGCGTAGCTTTGCGATGAGCAGTATGAGGACTCGCTGAAATTTCCATCATCACCTTGATGTCTCCATGGTAGGCCTTACTAGAGTGTACTTGTGTACATGTCCATGCACTCTACTTCTCACCACTACAGATGCAGTACTCTCTGCCTACGATGCATGGTGTATATTTTGAACAGTTTCAATCCACATCACCAGGAACCATGAGCAGAATCTAGTAATCACGATGAGAACGAGACATCTTCCTCCCCCCGCGCCCGGTTTTGCATACAACCCTTTACCCTACTTGTCTACTGTTCGAACCATTTCCTGTCCGCACGCTTCGATCCATCGACGCGCCCGTGGCAATCACCCCGTATCCATACCGAAGGGTAGGCACCCGTTGACATATACCGTCTCTCGCCTTCCCACCGCACAAAGTGTGAACCTCGACGTGCGCGACGGGTTGTTTGCGGTTGACGGTAAAGTTTTTTTTTATTATTATTATTTTTAAACCGGTGCAGTCGCACCACTGCGCGGCACTTGCACAACTGGGAGCGATCACACGCGACAGCGGAAGATTTGCGAGATGGTTGCGGACGAGTGGGTGGAGAGGAGATCTGACGTCAAGATGTCACGGGGTCACGGGGTCACGACGCTACTGCCCGGTGCCCAAACCAAACTCCGAATTAAATTTCGTTTTCGGTAAAACATGCTAATCTCTCTACCTCTCGATGTCCGTAACCCGTTCTTTTGGTAACCCAACCACGACCCTTCACACGACCCTTCTCCCGCATCGTTCCGTCCCCCAATAACCTTGGCCAACGCTCCACACCCGCTCAAACGTCACCATCTGCTGCAATAACCGCCTACCACCGCTAAACGCATTCCAGCGCCGTCGAGCACACGCCTCCTCGACATCCAGATCTCTTTTCTCTTCTTTTTTTCTCTCTCTCTGTCTCTCTACCTCAACCTGGCTCCGCCTCACCTGGCGCAGTACAGGTACTCTGCACATATCCTCTCCTTCGCCCTCACCCGTGTTGTGTCAACGACTCAACCTCATCACGCTTCCCTCCAAATGGTTCCACACCTACATGTTGCCGCCCCGCGCCCTACTCCCGCTCACTCTGATCTGCACGGTTTTCCCCGACCCACCTTGTCAACCCCGTCGTTGCCGTCGCTGATGTCGCTGCCGTCGCTGCCGTCGCTCGCCTTTGCCGCCGCAGCGTCGATCACCATGAATGCGGCCGACGGCGGTATTAGCACTGGCAGCAACAGCAGCAGCTGCTGCTGCAGAAGCAAAGGCGTCGCGCATTCCACGGCGTATTCTGAAACGACCCGACTTGCCCCGCCGCCTCCGTCGACGCCCGCAGACGGGCCGACCGATTTTTTGATCCTCAGGTCGGTTGTATCGACGGGCATTCCACGCATCTCCTGCATAATTCGTCCGGACGCCGTGCCCCACCACCACCACCACCACAACAACAAAACAACAACAACAACAACAACAACAAAAACAACAAAAACAGCAACCAGAAAAGCGGAAGTGGGGACGGGTGCGCAGTATGCCACGACGCGCTAACAAATCCCGGCTCACGAAACCGACGCGGCAACTTGAGCGCGCTCATACGTGCAGATGGACGTACCATGCTGATAGACTGCGGCAAAACGGTGCGCGAGAACTTCCCGACCCTTGGCTTGCGGACGGTGGACGCGATCGTACCCACCCATTGTCATGCTGACACAATCCTCGGGCTGGATGATGCGCGCTTTATTCAGGAGGAGGGGACAAGTAATGTGGACGCAGAGGGACGGGCGCGGTGGACGCGGGGTGGAGGAGCGACGCCCGTGTATTTGAACGAGGAGACGACGGCGGTGTTTTGCAACGTGTTTCCGTACCTGATGCCTGCGGTGGATGACGGGGAGGAAGAGGAAGAAAAGGTGAAGAAAGAGAAGAAGAAGAAAAACAAAAAGAAGGATATTTCACGACGGGTGGCGGCGCTGGAGTGGAGGACATAACACGAGAAACGCTACTTTAAAGCGTTTCAACCAGTCGCAGACGCGGCGATCGAGATGACGCCAGTGCCAATTCTGCACGGTGGCGAGTACGTGTATGTAGAGTTTTTCATCC
Source organism: Herpochondria borealis (assembly GCA_032274145.1). NCBI lineage: Eukaryota > Rhodophyta > Florideophyceae > Ceramiales > Ceramiaceae > Herpochondria > Herpochondria borealis. Next base: position 3,749 of record JAVCKV010200701.1, on the reverse strand, counting down.
GGGATGGACAGTGCGGCACAACAGTGGTGTATATGAGCAACCTGCACGCACTTCCGGCCGCCAGTCTGCAGTGGATCCGCGGGCTCGAGCGGGTCGATCTGCTCGTGGTGGACGTGCTGACTGGGGAGCGGAGCGGGTTCCATCTGTTGCTCGGGGCGAAGCAGGCGGTCGCGGTCGGGATGACGTGCTTGCTCGGGATGACGTGCTTGCTCGGGCTGCATGTCGAGGTGACTGCGAGGCTGGCGCGGTTGGAGACAGGAAAGGCGTTCGGCTGCGGCTGTCGTACGACGGCGAGCGGTTTGGGTTTTGAAATTGGATGGCTGTACAGCATAGCTGTGGGGTTTGCGAGAATAATAACAGAGCTGATTTGTCATATTTATATACATGTGTACTCATATCATATATGATTGATGCGGCTGTGGAACGACGGTGGCACTGCGTGAGTAGAACTTTTGGGGATAAAATTGAGGAGAGCACTAAAGGGGCGGCTTCGATGGGGGTTGGCGAGATTTGCTTTTTCTGGGGGTTTTCTCTCGTTTTTTGCTAAACCGGGTTTTAAACTCGGTTTTTAACCGGTCGGTGGCTGTCATTAGTGGGTGATGTGGTGCGGCGTCCAAGTGTTTAAGGCATTAGAGTGTCTGCAACGTGCCGCGTCGACACGTTCTCAGGGATGCGGCTGCATAGCGCGCTGCTGCCATTTAGCCGTGGGTTACCCGTCGTAGCCGCCCGTGCCATGTGCCATACTGTATCTGTGAACAATTGTTTTCTTTCATTTTTGGTGTTTGAAGGGTGAACGGGGCGCCTTTTTATATATATATATATATTATAATATTATTGTTGTACAGCAAATATTAACGGAGACCTCGTTTCGAGTTTCCCCGGTCGCTTGTCATCCATGGGAAGCGCCGTTTGCTGCGCGGGCAGTGGAAGTATAGGCACTGGCACAGCAGAACTAATTTGACCGTCGACGACGACGCCAGTGGTCACCACCCCCGCGAAAATGGCGGCTCGTGAGCGGGGTTTCGCACCACGCTCATTGACACGTGTAAAACGGGATCACCTCTTTTCGTTTTCCTTTTCTTTTTCGTTTGCCTCTCTTCTCCAGCTTCCCACTTCTCCTCACCTCGCTGCCCCTCCTTTACTTCTACAACGGCTCGCCCCTCTGTGCCGCTGCTCTCACCAATCCCAGCCGCTCACCTCCTTTACCTCTTCCTCCCCCCTTCTTCCCCTTCTTATCCTTCTACCCCTTCTACTCCTCCCCCTCCCCTGTTCCGCTCCTCTTCCATTTCCTCGTCCTCCTCGCTTCCTCACTTCGCCTCAACTTCGCCTCAACTTCGCCTCAACTTCACCTCAACTTCACCTCACTTTACTCTCACTTCACTTTCAACCTCTCTTCGCTTCGCTTCGCTTCACTTCACTCTTTTCCTCACTTCACCTTACTTCACCTAAGCCATCATGGATCGCGTCTCGGCCCACCTCGAAGAGCTCATGCACGAGGCAGAGATCCTCTCGGCCCACCTCGACGAGCTCGTGCGCAAGGCAGAGATCCTCTCAGCCCACCTCGAAGAGTTCGTGCGCAAGGCAAAGAGCCTCTAGGCCGACATCCCCAACTCGTGGAAGATTCTCGACCATGAAATTGGTCGCGACCGTGCCGCCGCCGCCGTCCGCCGCCTCGAACCGCTCACCTCATCTTCCACGGACCGTCTGCCCTCGCTAGCATTATCCACCCGCTTGGAAACTCCCACCTCTTCCGTGCCCCAAGAAAACTTCCCTACCTCTCCCTACTTCCGCCCACGCATCCGCCTCTGTTGCTGCCGCTGCCGCTGCCGCGTCTTCCCTGCATTAAACCTCCACTCCAAAGGTCCCGTTCTCTCCTGCCCCATAGCTTCTTATCCCTACCTGTTCCGCTCTACCTGCTTCCCTGCAATATCCTGCCCCGCTCTCCTCGCCGCTTTCATCGTTCCCAAATCCCTCCGCGGCAATCACCACCCCGTACACCCCGCTCGTCTCGGCAACGTCTGCCGCCGTCGCGGACGGCATAACAGTGTCCCCACGTGTCCCTGCGTATCCCCGCGATGGCGGTGATGACGTCAATGTCGATGTCGACGGATGGCATGGGACGGACTTCGACATCAGCCTCGAGCACGGCCCGCCAAACCGTACGCAAGCGCGTGCAACTGCGCGTCCCGGCCGAGCAATAACCGGACTACAACTTTTGGGCCGTCTCCTGGGTCCACGCGACGGGACGTTCAAGCGACGGGAATGTGACACGGGGTATCGCATCATGATTCGCGGCAAGGGGTCGATCCGCAAGGACAAGGAGGCGGAGGTACGCGTCAAACCTGGATGGGAACTTGTTTTCCATGAGCCTTTGCTCGTTGTCATAGAGGTTGTTGACGCGACCGACAATACTACAGCCGCACGCACGCATAGCAGGGCGAAGAAAATGTTGAATTCTTCTCTTATCCGTTAGGGAGGAACGCGACTTGCTCAAGAGGGCGCAGTTGCGTGACATTGCCGTCCTTAACGGGACTCATCGCTCCGTTCCCGACCTGCTCGGGTCAGCTCTTCACCCGTTTTCACTCGCGCCGTCTCGCTCGCCGCCCTGCCTTCGCCGCCTTCTAAGCAACCTGTGGTAGAACAAGTCTAGCTACGTATAAAAAGGAGTCCTACAATCTGGTTTCCTAGGTCGTTTATCTGAAGACTACTAGAGTCTAGGAATACCCACTGCAGTAGCGTAGCGGATAGAAATAATAGCTCGGAAGCTACATTGATGTTATCGCCTTATTACAGTGGTAAATGCCTACAGGTATGCTTCCGCTGGCGTACTGTCTCCATGTCTCTCTGCGCAGAGAGCTATGTGCTTCGGAAGCAGAGGACCAGGGTCGTGTACGAAGAGAAATGAAGGGAGGAATCACAGTTGCGTGAAGGTCCGCTCTTGTGCCTCTAATTTAAATTTAAACTTTAATTTCCTCACCATCCTTGGCGCAGTACTGTAAAGGGGTTTCGTGGTTGGCGACATGGTTGCTTTACACTAAAGTATCATATCTTACAATATGATTACTGTATACAATTTCTATATATAAAAGTTTTCGTGCGGAGCAAAAAGCAGCCGGTATCCCTTCGGTAGCGGGATTGGGGATATCACGACCTAAAACTCTACACGCGTTCCGCACCACACAACCACCCGCCCGACACACTCGCTTGCTCCCTTCCTCCCGCACTTTCTCAAGCACACACACACACACATTTCATACGCCCGAAGAATCCCCTGACACTGAGCGACTTGTCGGATTGGTCAGGCGGCGAGATCGACGACACCTTGACATGAGTGAAAGGCCGTCCGCACAACGACGCAAGATTCCCGTCGGCCGACTCGGCCTGCGGCACGGACGACGATGCGTTCCTTTCGTCGTCAGAGTTGCACGACGACTCGGGCGTGTCGTCTACCGAGCTCATGGTAAGGTCGTCGACGCCGCACCGCTGAAAAAACACCGTTAGAGCGGCCAGCTTGTGCGACACGCCCATTTGCCGTATCTCGGACTGGTGGCCCCGGAAGGCGGTGAGCGGCGGCCGGTTTTCATCTGCATCTTCGACTGCATCTGCGACTGCATCTGAATTTGCAGTTGCGCGACATTGTTTTTGTTGTTGTTTTCGGTGAAGAAGCCGTTGTGGTCGCTTTTGCTGCTCGTGTTTGCAGTGTCATTCCTTAGGCGAGCGCCGTGCTGCCGCGGATTTTGCGACTGAGG
>JAVCKV010200592.1:4421-16405 GCA_032274145.1 Herpochondria borealis | reverse complement strand
ATGAAATTCTTTTATTGTAAAAATATTAAATTATTTTCAATTTAAGAAATTTTTAATAAGAATTTCAAAATTTGAATTATTAGATTTTTATTTTTTGTTGAAAATAATTTTTACAATAAAAAATCATAAAACTATTCCTCAATTCCCTTATTACTATTATAAATAATTAATATATAACAATCAAAGCATATTTAAATTTTCTATTAAATATCATCTTTTTCAATATCACAGAATTGAATTATATTTTATATATAAATAACAAATTTCTATCTATTTTCCTTATCTTTATATTAATAATTCTCAAAATAATTAAAAATCAAAAAAATATTTTATACTATAATTAAATAATTATTATTCTGAATATCATTTGGTATATTTTTTATTTAAATAATTTCTTGAATATTTGTTAATATTTTTATTAATAAATCTTATATTTGAATTTGATCTTCTTTTTCTATTTTTATGTAATTTTAATTCAAATGATTCAAATTTAATAATTCGTGATTTATTAATTATAATAATTGATATTTTAATGAATCGTTGTTGATTATTTTATATTCGTTAATAGATTTGTTTAATTGGTTTAGAATTTTGCATATTTGTTTGTAGATATCTTTGTTGTCCTTTAGTTGATATAATTATAGTAAATTTATATTTTCGATTTTTTTTTATTTTTGGTAAATTAAATTGATATCTTATTAGTCCAAATTTAGAGCAGGGTTAAGGTCTTTTGTTTCTTCATATTTGTTTTTTATTTTATTTAATTTATAACCAACTGAGGCTTTTATTTAATTTATTTAAAGTAATTGTTATTGATTCGAATTTTGTCTATTTCTTAATTCCAAATCTGGAAAGTAATGTTTTATAATTAGAGATTTCAAACTGCTCCAATAGTCTTTTAGTGTTTGGAAACAAAACAGTTAATTCTGAATCTTTTTGTAGATTCTTTTTGAAACGATTGAAAAAAGTTAAGTTCAATTCTTCTTGAGCCCGTTCTGCAATAAAGTCAGATAAACCAACAGCTACGGTTTTAGCATCTAATGCATTTCTGCTTTTATTTTTATCATTAATTCGATTATTCGCATCAATTAATTCATTTTGAGAAGTAACAATCGGCGTCCGATAATTGCTGACTACATCCTGATAAGAAACTTGTTTTTGTAATTGTAAAGTAGAATCGCCATAAAGCAGTTCGTGCCATTCATAATTTTTTCGAAAGAAATCAGGAAAGTAATCTTCAGCCTTGCCAAGGCTAGAAACAAACTTATTCGTACTGGGCAAGGTAATATCCTTACGCCGAACCAGGTCATTGAAAAAAGGATTTGTCCGATATTTCTGTTTTATGGTAGTGTAAACATTGTCGTCACTATTGCCTTCTATGTCGTTGAAATCTGAATGCGCGCGGAGAATATTGGTCATCTTTTTATAACTCATGGGCGCTGTAAAAGAGACGTCCTGCCAAAGCTGATCGGGAGATATGGTTGAGTCAAATGCAGAGTCAGTCAAATCATTTTCCGTTTTTACGTAAGTAGAGAGAATGATTAGAGTGTCCGGTGAAAAAATAATTTCAACATTAGCTAATAAACTATCACTAATTATAAAAGTGGAATCCAAAAAAGAAATAGAAATAGCGTCCCATTCAAAATCGGGTTTTGCCTTTTGCTCGGAGATGCTACCAAAGTAAGCATTCATTTTTAGCTCATACCTGCCAAAAGATTCCAGGGCATAAACTGGAGGCTTTGCAAAGGTCTCCTTGAAGATACCAATGGTACTGCCGTCCTTTTTTAAAGTATAAGAATACTGCCCTGGAATACCAGAATCTGTTCCCGATCGTAATCCCTTAAGGTCTAATATCGGTGCAGGTGTTTCTTTGAATAGCTTTGCCAAAGCCTTTGCATCTTGATAAATGGAAGATTGAGCTGAAGTAGAGAGTGGAAAGAACATCCCACAGAATAGGAAGTAAAAAAATAACTTTTTCACAATGCTTGTTTTTACATTTAAGTATGAAAGGTTCTAGTTGGAGTTTTTCATACTTAAATATGATTGGTTCCTTGGATAATAGGGTGTGATCATACACAAGATAAGAAAAAGTTGGATGCAACCCAAAATGTCACCTTTCCCATACAAGTCATTTAAAACACAAATGGAGACAGTAAAGGTACTGTCTCCATTTCGAGATAAGGAAATAGAAAGAGAAATTCGTAGCCAGGTGTGTATCTTATTTATTGCGAACACCTAAGGTTGAAAAGCATTTGGTTTATAGTTTTTCTCGTATTGCCAAATCGTATTTATCGCCAGGACTTAGTAAGTAAAACTCTCGACTTCCCTTAGGCAATTCGAGATACTGACCTTTGTCTTCAGACCACATTTTGCCATCATAAATAGCGACATAACTTTCTCCGATTACTTCAGCAGTATTTCCGTGAATATAAAGTCCTGCATTCTCATCCAAACCAATGCCGAGTAGCTCAGGTCTATTGTCTAAAATTTTGAAGAGGTCAAACTGTCTGTTGCGTTTGAGTAGATGTTGATCAATGGCTATGTTGCTAATTAACCCAAAACCTTCTTCGTGATCGCCCATCATGATGGTATTGGTTTTAGTATCTCCTCTTGCAAGGTAGGAGCCTTGAATGGTAGCTCCAGCAGAAGATCCACAGACGACACCACCACGATCCAAAACGTCTTTTACAGCTACTAATGTTTTTGTATTTAAATAACTATCAGCTAAACGCCATTGTCTTCCTCCTGTGATCCATATGCCAGATGCTGTTTCAAGTTCCTTGTAGAATTCAGGAGTATTGGCCTCTTGTGGACTACGGGTGTGGAGAACCTGTACATTGGTGAAGCCTTTGTTGTAAAAGCGTTGTTTGTGCTTTTTGAATTCAGGGTCTTGGCTCAGCCACTCCTCTCCTGCAGCTGTTGGAATCAATATGATTTTGGCATTTTTTCCACCAGCGAGTTCTGCAAATTTTTCATAAAAGACATCTGCCTCCGCCGCTCCTCCAATGATGATGAGGGAACCCTTTTCAGGGCCTTGAGTTTGCATGTTCCTACCGTTTTGATAAGCAAATAAAGCACAACTGGTAATGACTAATGTCAAAACGAATAGCGCGGAAATTGATTTGAATTTGAGGAGCATATTAAGTTATTTCATTTGTGTTTATACAGCGCTGAACAATTACCTTGATCTCCTACAACGCAAAATAAATACTTCCCCTAATTCCGAAGCGATTCCCTGGCACATCTCCATTATAATTCAAACGCCAGATGGCATCGAATCTAAAAAAGCGGAAAATGTTTTCAATACCGACACTGGCTTCCATAAAGGGTTCTCGATTAGGAACCCTGAGGCGAACGGCATCATCCTCTGTCGTATTGTCAAAAAGGCCAGAAGCATTTCTTTCACGGTTACTGTCGCTCATGTCTCCGATGATGGCTCTGAAATTAGCAACGGAACGCAGCCGTGCTTTTCGTAGGAATGGAACCAATTGTAGAATGAAACCATCGAAGTGATGATCCAGATTTATTTGCGCAAAGCGATCCATGGCAAAAGTGTATTCGGCTATAGAATTGAAGCCGGAGAGATTCATAATAAAACCTTCATTACCGATGGGAATAAACATGGCGGTATAAGGTACATCACCTATGATTTGTCCTGCTGTCAATCGCATTCTGGTATAACCTAAAGCGCCCCAGCGGAACTTATCCGTTACGGTCAATTGGAATGCATCGAAATCTAGGTCACTATCGAGAATGCCCTTAAACCCTTTGGTATATTTGAAAGAGACGACCGGAAATTTACTTCCCAAACTCGTTCGAGCGTAATTACCAACAAGGTAAAGTTCATCATAAGCATACCGAAATTCTATGGAAGCTTTTGTGTTTTCATAGTTGGTTATGGCCATCCCATCATCGGCTTGATATTCAAAATTGAAGAGCGGATTTATCTTTTCGTTGGCAAGGGTGACTCGTGCGGAAAGTCCCATTTTCCATTCGTGGAAATAATTGACGGCAACATGTTCTACATCTAATAATTTGAAAGGAATGTTCCTTCGTAAAAAATAAGAAGAACTAACACCATCTCCTCCAAGGGTGAAATTTGGGCTAAAGTTTGGAGTAGGGCTGAAATCTTTTAGGTATCCAAAGCCAAGTGCTTTCCGTGGAGTTTTGTCAAAAAAGTAATAAAAGTCAGCACCGTATTTCCATTTTTTATCATCCCAACCGTAGGCGCCATAAGCTCCTGCTAGAAACTTTTTGCTAATGCCGGTGCTGGTGGCAACTCCGAATTTGGTTCTAAATCCTTCTATCTCATTAGAGGATAGGAATTCATAGACGTTTCCAATTTCGAGGTACTTTCCAGCAACATATCCGGTGAATAAAGTGGTGGTTACTTTTTCCCAGATGTCAATGATCGGTAATTCTTTAATGGTGTCAATTAAGAAATAAGCAGTTTCTTCAGAGGTTTCCAATTGAACATGTCTGCTCTTGGCCCAATAATCATCTCCTTTTTTAAAGGCATCAGGGAGTACTTTTAATTCTTGTTTGATTCCTTCTGAGACAATATCGGCATCAAATTTAAAATCGCGATAAGTTGTGTTTCTTTTGGCTTGAACCCCTGGCGCATTTTCTCGGAGTTTTTTGAAAACCCGTGGAACAAAGGGAGCAGTTACGGTAGTGGAGGTGACGGTGATGTAATCTTTTAGGGGTACCCATAATGAATCATTGTACATTTGATACTCTTGAATAATGGATAGTTTTTCTACAAAATTCAAATGCACCTCAGAGAGCAATTGCATCTTTATTTTTTTGATGGCGAAGGTCGAATCATGTACCCATATATCACCATAGAAACCATTGATTCCTTTATGCTTTGGAAAATACTGAATTTGGTAACACCATTGATTGTCGACAAAAGCAGTGTCAATCAGGTAGTATCTGTAATAGTTAGTTCCATTATCTCCTACAGGGCCGGCGAATTTTTTTGAAACCAAATCAATCCAATTGTCATAAGCATTGAATTGAACTTCCGCTACACCTAACAATTGCCCTACACTTTCGTTTTCATAATCACCAACCAATTTAATGGCTTTGATTTGTTCGTTTTCTTTCTTAGGGTTTTTTTGAAAATAGAAATCCGATAAAGCTTCTGATACAAAAAGAGGAAGGAATGGTTCTTCTCCTGAGGTACTGTCGACGTGTTCAAAAATGAATTCAAAAGGCTTATTGATTTTCATGTTTTTGAACTCCTCTGAAATATTAATCAGGTCTACTTCCATCTTATTGTAAACCTCACAAGAGTAAGCTTCGAAATTATTTCTATTATTCTTTGGTTTGTTCTTTATCACACTTCGCATGATGCCGTAAGCCGGATCTTCCCCACTGGTAGTGACGACGATCTCTGCCAAGTTCATGGCAGAAGCTTCCATTTCCACTTTAAGAAAATTCTTACCTTCATAAGTTATAACAAGAGTTTCGTAACCCAAGGCAGAGGCTTCTAGAATATCAGGAGCGGTCTTAAAGGTAATTTCAAAATTACCATCAAAATCACCGGAGACGCCTTTGGTAGGGTTTGATTGTAAATAAAAGTTAGCAAAAGGAATGGGTTCCTTGGAATGTTTGTCAATGATGAGCCCCGTGAGAGTGACTTGACCGAAAAGGAAGATGGCGTTGAGCGTAAGAAAGAGCGTTAAGTAGAATCGTAGTCCCGCTTTTCTTTTAATTTTATGTCTTGACGGGGACGTATTATATTCTTGAGAAATAGATTTCATAGTTTGAGGTTGTAAAGTATAGCTTACTTAAAAAAAAGATCTTAAATGTAGCTCGTTTCATTGAGACTTCTAAGTTAGAGAACGTTCAATTTTGTAAATCGTTGTCAAATTCTTATTTGATAAAGAGATTTTAAGGACTTTGTTTCTACAGCTAAGCTGTAAACATAGTTCAAAACGGAGTTGTGGAGCATATTTACAGCTTGGCTCTAGAAACACTTTCACTATATTTGAGCAAATAAGCAGAGTATCCAACAATCACCTAACATGAAACACAGCATATTTCAGACTTTAAGCTTCTTGTTTTTATCTTTCCTCAGTTATAATGTTTTTTGTCAAAGCTCCTTTCCTAATCAACTCCGTTGTGAATATAAAGTGAATCCGAAAGGCATTGAAATTCAAAATCCTCGTTTGAGTTGGCAACTGGTGGCTCCGGCTTCTGAACGGGGATTGATGCAAAGCGGCTATCAAATACAAGTTGCAAAGAGTTTAGAAAAGCTGAAGATAGGCAAAGAAATATTTTGGGACTCTAAAAAACAAGAAAACGATCATTCTGTCCACATTCCCTACGAGGGCCCTAAACTGGAGGCTCGCAAGGAATATTTTTGGAGGGTGAAAACTTGGGATAATCAAAAAAGAGAAAGCGCTTGGAGCGAAGCAGCTCGCTGGGAAATGGGTTTAATGGATACCGGTAAATGGAAAGCGGAATGGATCGAAGTCGCTTTTGAAGAAAAAGAAAAAGCATACAATCCTTGTCCGATGTTACGGAAAGAGCATCGTCTGAAAAGTAACATTTCAAAAGCCCGATTGTATATTACAGCTCATGGAATTTACGAAGCTTACCTGAACGGACAAAGGGTCGGAGATGAATTATTTACGCCGGGTTGGACAAGTTATAATAAGCGACTTCAATATCAGACTTATGATGTAACTAAATTGTTACAAAGTGGTGAGAATGCAATGGCTGTCCGTTTAGGGGATGGTTGGTTTAGAGGACAATTTGATTCACGTGACAGATGGAATACTTTGTATGGTAATAAAACAGCGCTCCTATTTCAATTAGAAGTGATTTATGAAAATGGCGAAACGGAAACCATAATCTCCGATGAAAACTGGAAAGCATCTACCGGAGCAATTGTAATGTCAGGCCTTTACGATGGGGAAATTTATGATGCCAGATTAGAAAAAAGTGGCTGGACAAAAACAGACTATGATGATAATGATTGGCAAGCTGTTAGAACTGCGGAGCATTCTAAAAAGCATTTGATAAGTACCGAAGGAGTCCCCGTTCGAAAAATGGAAGAAATCCAGCCGATTAAAATAATACGAACGCCCAAAGAAGAACTGGTGGTAGACTTGGGCCAAAATTTGGTAGGCTGGGTTCGATTAAAAATAAAAGGCAAAGCGAAAGATACCATAACGCTACATCATGCAGAGGTACTGGATAAGGAAGGAAATTTTTATACGGCCAATTTGCGAACAGCAGCTCAGAAAGTTCAGTATATTTTAAATGATGATGGTGAACGTATTTTCGAACCCCATTTTACTTTTCAAGGATTTCGATATGTCAAAATCGAAGGAATCTCTGGCGAACTTTCCATTGATGATATTACAGGGATTGCTATTTATTCAGAGATGGAAAAAACGGGAACTTTTGAATGTTCTGATTCTATGATCAACCAATTGCAAAGCAATATTGAATGGGGACAAAAAGGAAATTTTCTAGATGTTCCAACAGACTGCCCACAGCGGGATGAGCGGATGGGATGGACGGGAGATGCGCAAGCCTTCGCGAGTACCGCTTGCTTTAATTTTAATACAGCGGCCTTTTATACCAAGTGGTTACAAGATTTAAAAGCAGACCAGTTGGAGAATGGCAGCGTACCTTGGGTGGTCCCAAATGTCTTACGAGGCCATGGTTCCACAGGCTGGGGAGATGCCGCAACGATTGTTCCTTGGACGATGTATTTGAAATATGGAGACATCCGTATTTTAGAACGGCAATATGATAGTATGAAAAAGTGGGTGGGCTATCTGGAAGAATTATCAGCAGGAGATTTTCTGGTGCAAGAAGGCAAGCATTTTGGAGACTGGTTGTTCTTTATTCATCCCACAGAATGGAATGTCAAACCAGGCCATACCGATATTGATTTTCTAGCCACTGCCTTTTTTGCTTACTCAACTCAACTGACGCTTCAGAGTGCAAAGGTTTTAAAAAATGAAAAGGACATAGCTTATTATAGTCAACTCCTTTCAAAAATAAAGAAAGCATTTCAAGGAGAATTTTTAACGCCGAGCGGTCGCTTAAGCCCGCATTCTCAGACGGCTTATACTATCGCATTGGCTTTTGATCTTTTACCGGAAGCGCAAAAACGAAAAGCAGTAGCTTATTTGGTTAAAGACATTACAGATCGAAAATTTCATTTGTCAACTGGTTTTTTGGGGACGCCACATTTATGTCATGTACTATCTTCAAACGGGCATACCGATGTTGCATTTAAATTGTTATTTAAAAAAAGTTACCCCTCCTGGTTGTACCCCATTACGAAAGGAGCAACTACGATCTGGGAACGTTGGGACGGCATCAAACCAGATGGCAGTTTCCAAAATACTCGGATGAATTCCTTCAATCACTATGCCTATGGTGCTATTGGAGATTGGATGTATCGAGTTATTGCAGGAATAGAAGTGGATCCCACTCAGCCTGGATACAAGCATGTCCTCATTCAGCCACAGCCGACAAAAAAATTATCTTATGCCAAAGCGACTTATAAATCATTACATAGGTTGATTGTTTCTGACTGGTCATATAAAGAAGGGCATTTCTATTTGGAGGTGAATTTACCACCGAATACCAGTGCAAGTATTATTTTGCCTAAGGCTATATTCGATGAGGTGAAGGAAGGAGGTGTTCGTATCAATTCGGTCAATGGGATCTTGGAATCTGTGCAAAAAGAAGAAGATGTAGTTATAGAATTGGGTTCCGGTTCTTATCAATTTAGTTATCCTATGATTATGAAGTGATCTTCTAATCTAGGAACAATAAATAGTGCAATGAAAGGAAAAAAGAATGTCATTTGGATACTGCTCGCTTTGTTTTTTGGAGGCTTAGTCAGTGGTGTTTTACTATTTAGACAACAACAGTTTCACTATAGTCAAAAGGTTGTTCTGGAGGAGATACTTCAAAAGCAAACGGACTTAGAAGGGACGATTAGAAAAAGTAGCCTTGTTGTTTTGATGACTAATATTTTAGACAAAGTAGATGATGAATTAAAAGAGCATCCGGAGAAGGGATTAACGGAGGAAACCATCGGAAGAATAGCAGCATTGAGTTATTCTTTTGAGCCGTATAGTTATAAAGAGGGGGATAGTTTGGTTACTAAAAAGTACAGCTCGGAGCGTGGGCAATTGTTGTTGGCATTGGCTACTATGAAAATGGATTCCAGTTCTTTTCGGAAGATAAAAATGAAGACTTCTTTTTCGGGAGCGGCTTTGGCTGGTGCGAAATTAGAAGGATTTGATTTGAGTGGAATTGATTTAAAGGGAGCGAATTTGAAGGAGGCGGATCTAAGGAGGACCAATTTGGCTAAGGCTGATTTGATGGAGGTGAATTTGTGGGGAGCTAATATGAGGTCCGCGAATTTGGAAGGAGCAAATCTGAGGCGAGCGAATATGGCTTGGGTAGATTTGAAGGATGGGACCTTGAGGAATTCAGTTATGACAGGAGTAGATTTGACTAGTGCGAAATTGAGTGGTTTGGATTTTGATGGAGTTGATATTCGATTTTCAAATTTGACTAATGTTTTTTTGAAAGGGGCAAATTTGTCGGAAGTAAAAATGAAAGGAACCGTTTTTCGAAAGGCAAATTTGACTGCGGCCAACTTTAGTAAAGCAAGTGTTAGAAATACAGATTTGAAATTTGCAGTCTTAAAGAATGCGGACTTTAGTGATGCTGATTTGAGCGGCGCTGATCTGAGTCAAGCGGACTTGAGCCAGGTGAATTTTAGCGGTGTGAAGTTTTATAAGGTAACTGTTGAAGAAGAGCAATGGTTCGAAAAATTACAACAATGGCAAGTAGAAGGAGTTGAAAACGTTAAAGAGGAATATGAGATCTCAAAAGACTTAACGAAAGTGTCTAACTATTGGTTATTGCCCATCAAGAAGAAATGAGTTTTGTGTAGTACTTATCTGTACTATTTAGTCGTTTTTTTCTTCTTGAATCTCATCCCAGATATATCGTTCATCACTGTATTAATTTTTTTTGCAAAGCTAACGACTAGTTCATCTTCGCTTCTAAAAGGTTTGAAGCCAATCTGGAAAGACCAACTAAAATACTCCTCCAGATCGTTAAGGTAATTGGCTAATAATTCAGGAGTCCAATTGGTTTTTTGGGTAATCATATATTTTTCACCAAGTACTTTTCCTAACTCCTGGCCCCATTCGTTATTAATAATATCCACGTAATTATCAATTGGCCCTTTTTCACGATCGGAAAGTTGTTCTGCTGTAAAGTTTCCTGTTATTAATTCAGGCATGTGAGCTCGTTCATGCGAATCCGCAATGAAATCAGCAAAATTTTCTGAGAAAATAGAAGTAATAAAAGCTTGAGAAACCATATGGTTAAAAGTATTCAAATACCCTTTTTCGGAAAGGTCTTCAGGAGGTAGAAGAAGCAAATAGTCAGCACTGATATTGTAAACCATTGTTTCCGCAATGTCATAAAAGGCCATATCTCCCTCTCCAAACACTTCGCTTCTCCGTCGAGATAAATTAAACACCCTCGGCAAATTCCTCTTGTGAAAAACCAAATAAGGAAAATTTAAACCCAGCCATATCTTATCGCCTAAATTACCTGTCCACGCAGTCGAAAGATCTCGTTCACTAACACCAAATCTTAAATTACTGACCACTTTTCGGCCATGGCTGGCATGAGTTATCCGAACAGATGGCGTTTTATGCATGGTAGGATCTGCTCCCTTCACTCCTTCAAAGTATTTAATATGAATGACCTTTTTTAATTCTTCCAATGTTTTAAACCGAGTGAGAAGCAAAGCACCTTTAGTGGGGGGCATGGTTGCTCCCTTGTCAGAATTTATGGTCGTACTAGGCTTAGTTTCTTTCCTATGTTCAGTTGATAAGTCTGAATCGGTAGTTGCTTTTTGCTCACAAGCAGTAGCAGAGAATAATAATAGCAAAAAAGAAAATCTAAGAATACCCATGAATAAATTACTTAAGCTGTTTATTGAGCTTCAAATATCGGGAAAAATAATTAGGAAGGTTTGGTCTCAGATATTTGTATAGTACACTAGCCGTCGGTATTCTTATAACTTAGATTTGTTTTTTCCGAATATTGGGTATCTTGTTCAATATTCGGAATTGAATTTGAGTATTTTTATAACTGTGCTCAATATTAGTTTAACCTTTATTCTTATTTTATGAATACGAAAAAAATACTTCTGCTTTTAATTAGTTGTTTTTTTGTAACAATATTTTTACAAGCAAAAGATTACAATATCCTTTCTTTTGGTGCCCTAGCTGACGGAACGACCATCAATACCGTCGCTATTCAAACAGCCATAGATAAAGCAGCCTTAGATAAGAATGGAGGTCGAGTCATTATTCCGGCTGGCCGCTTTCTGTGTGGTAGCGTTGTTATGAAATCAAATGTTGAAATTCATTTATTAGAAGATGCCGTATTGTTGGGAAGTACTGATATTTCAGATTACCTAAAATTAAACAGATGGAAAGCCTTGGTTATGGCAGAGGGTCAGCATAATATTGCCATTACTGGGAAGGGGACGTTAGACGGTCAAGGTCGCCAATTGGCATTGAATATCGACAGCCTTTTTTATGTCGGGCAAATCGACAGCACGAATTACACCTTCCCTGAAAAACGCCCTAGAGAATATTTACGCCCACAAATTATTGAATTTGTAAAATGTAAAAACATAAGAGTCATTGGAGTAACGGTAAAGAACTCGGCCAGCTGGGTACAGACCTACGACCGCAGTGAAAACATAATAATTGACAGCATCCGAGTCATCAGCGATGCTTATTGGAACAACGATGGTATTGATATTGGCGATTGCAAAAATGTTCGTATTACCAATTGTTATGTTAATTGTGGAGACGATGGAATTTGCCTAAAATCTCATCACAATGGCTATAGTTGCGATAGTATTTATATTGGCAATTGCACGGTCCGCTAAACCCTCCGAA
>JAVCKV010200481.1:0-16717 GCA_032274145.1 Herpochondria borealis | reverse complement strand
GGACACATGACTGCTTCTGACTAATGCACAAATCGGATCAAATATGTCTTGCTATGCAAGAGCCATCCACACAAGACCTTCTCCTTTATTCAAATCCTCGAATCTGTCCAACGGGTGCTGACGTCAGATAGCGCTCCCTTATTCTTCTATTTGCATCAAGACGCGTTAACTATGGCGATGATATCGATTACTTCGCCGTCAGAGTGGACTATTCTGCCATTCTGAACGGTCAAAGCCGTGCTCATACGAATGAGAGTTTGAGGGCCGTTCCCCGGATCAATGAGTAAGTAAACGTTTTCTTTATCGTAGTTCAAATTCATTCCAATTCCGGCATAAACATAGGGTGCCCGTTCCTTCAATGTTGTCGAATCTTTCAGTGGAAATATTGGTCCAATTTGTGGAGTTGAAACCGGATCTGGCGCGCCAAACAGATTGGTGGGTGCGATAGGCGTATTAATGGGCAAAGAAGTGGTCGCAAACCAAGCGTCATAAAAATCTTGACGCAGAGACAGCGCGAAGCTGCCAAATGGTGCTGGATCCACCGTTTGTGCCGCCTCTCCAGACGGAACGCCAGTGTAACGGACCGTAAGAACTAAATCGTTGATCGTCATTGGATCGAATTCTAACCGCTTCGGTAGTGAAACTTCCCACTTTGAAGCAACGCCTGCATTTTCGAATGGTAAATAGCTGTTTCCATTGGGATTGGTATCAAACCGACCGGAGTCAGACTGGGCGGTCGACGTGATAATGCTATCCTTTGCGGCGAATTGCCCATCTGTAGCCGTCAGCTTCAGCCGAAGATCAACCTTGGTATTTGGGCCGGTCGTACATGGCAATGACACCGCGACGGATTGAATGCGCATATCTTCAAGTGCGTTGTCATTATGGTCTGACTGGAACAGCCACTCTGGCAACTCAAATTCAGCAGGCGTAGGATCTGAGTTCCACATCTTGAGATCGTAAAGAGCCTTTGGGTTAAGCCGTCGCAAAGAAATCGTGCGCGTCATTTCATAAACGTTCAGACGGTCCTTTTCTTTCCAATAGGCATTGTCGAGCTGTTTGAGCTGCAGGCTAAGTTGCTCACCTGCCAAAAGCCCTGCCCGGCTGCTGTCCCATTGATCGGCCGTGATGTGACTGAGGGGTTGTTTGGACCGTAGTTCGCGATTGGCAGCAAGCTGTGCTTGGCGGGCCATGTTTGTGGCAAGCTCGAATGCCTGACGGTGCGCTGTTTTCAGCGTGTTTGCCATCCAACCATACAGTTTTTCACCGGTAAACTTGGACTTGGCGTAGTCATAAACATCGGCTGCTTGCTCGATCTGCATTTCAAAAACTTCAAGGTCTTTTTCCGTCGTCTGAAGACGGATTTCGGCACCAGCGATTTGGCGGTCGAGTTCCTTAAGGCGTTCAAGCGTTGTTGCGGCTTGGTTCTGCCAGTCGTCCATGCGGCGCTGGAAGGAGCCTTTGGTGGAGGCGCGGCTGGATCCTGAACGAGACAAAGAGCCACCTATGCCTGCGGCCAGCGCAACAGCCTTCGCTTGGCTTGAAAGTTTGTCGCCGCCGCCTAACGAAACAAAATTAACGGTCCCTGCATTAGTATCTGGTACCAAGGCAATCCCACCAGCAATCAGCATCGAGACCTGTTCCGCGATCATAAAACCGTCGGCAACGTACGTCAGCTCGCGAGACTTCTTCTCTTTGTCGTTCTCAAATTCACGCCCCTCATAATAATCATACGAAATCTGCGCACTCGCGCGACTGTGACGCAACGCGGCTAATCCTTCCTTAGCCTCATCCAAGCTCATCTTCTTAAGTGTCTTGGTTGCCTTTTGAATGTTGCGTTCGTGGGTCTGACGGATCAACGACAACTCCTCACCGTCTCGTTTCTCCAATGCAGACAACAGTTGACCGCCAAAGGATTTAACCTCGGCGGTAAAATCTTGCGCCTTTTGCAACAGGAACGGGAAGCGGTAACCCATGCCAGTTTCCGACAGGTTAGCGAGAACATCTGCGATCGAAAGCCCCGATGCGCGCGCCTTGACCAACAGGGCCGGATCGATCGGAGGTTGGAACAGGGCGAGCGACCTTCGTTCCCCCGACAAATTCCGACAATGGCGTATTTTGAACAATCGATCTGCGACACGATCCCAATACTCTGGCAACTTTGGATTGGGGGGAATGCAGAAATACCCATTCGGTGACAACGCGCCAAACACAGATGCGTGGCAGCCTTGCGGGCTACAGCCTGTGTCAGGGGACGCGCCGATCATCCAACTTTCGAGGTCGGTCATCCAATCCGTGCTGGTATCGACGGTCATGTCTGGCTGAAGATCTTCGAAACTCAGCGAAATTTTTGCACTGCCCTTCTCGACATTGGACGGGCGTTTCCCCAAAATCGCATCGGCGAGCATATAGAGGTTTGTGGCTTCATTGATGGACTCAATGGAGTCTTGCTTGAACAGCGCATCGCCCCATTCAATCAAAGTGTCCACATATTCAAGCGCGGCCCACATCATATAAGCCGATTGACGGTGTTCGGCAATTTTGTGCGGCTCGAACGGATTTTGACGCCATGCCTTCAGTTGAGCCTCAAACGATTTACGCAGCTTGACGTCTTCTGGCGTGCTGGGTGTCTGTCCCAAAAGTTGAACCAACGACGCAATATTCGAACGACTGTCTGCGGTTGCGAAAGGCTTGATCCGCCACACCCGCCTTGGCCCAACAGGATCACGGTTCGTCGGGTCATAGACCATAGACAACCATCGGATCGCATCGGCGTGCTTGCCGTCCGATTTTAGCTGTCGGGCGATCATTGTTGGCAGGTGGAAGAACAGCTCCCAATTGTAGGTGCCATAGGCTGTGCCGTGGTCGAAATCAAAATTTAGTACGGGATAGGGTGCGTTGATCCGATCATACGGATCAGGGTTATAGGTGGCTATGTTTCCAGACCCGAAGTAATGGTCTTCTTCCGTTTTTTGACGTTTCATACCGTCTGGATCCGTTTTGCGACCATATAGGCCGTCGATGCCAAATTGATTGAAAGTCGAGATCATTTTGCAAGCGTAAGGATGCTCATGCAAGGTGACATCATAGGTGTCGTCTTGCTGGTACTCATGGGCCGTAACGGGTCCGTTTGGACCATTCTCGAGGCTAACGACGTAACACGAGGAACTGCGCTCAAAGAAATGAGTGTGATCCTTATCCATCATAAAGAACGGATTTTCCCACAGCGCATGACGTTGCTGGGGATATGTAAGCGCATAGTTTTTCTGAACCTTAGACAAAATAGGTATTCCGCCGAAACGGCTTATACCGTCTTTAACAAAAAGTGAGCTCAGGTGAAAAATTTGACCGTCGTCATCAACTTCGATTGTATCGCCGCGAATTGGGAGCTGAACCATGTTTTGAAAATGAGGCTTGGTCACCAACGGTCGTGACATCAGCTTGTCAGAGGTGCGACCGGATGGGTGATTATGACCTGCTGGTACAACTTCGCCGTCACTGTTGCATCCCTTGATTGACCAACCGTCTTCGTGCTCCAATAGTGAAAAGCCTTGGAAGTCTTCGGTGGCCGACGACAACGCTACGCGCCTCACCGTTATGACAAGCTCAACATCCCTTCCATCCCACAAGGGGCGATCGACCCAAGCATAGAAGAAGAAATCTTTTGGATTCATGGACACCGGCGTATAATGACGATCTTGAGTCTTCTTATCCAAATTCATTGCTGCCCAGCGATGCGCGCGTGGACCGGCATTGACAGATTGTCCAAGCATTTTCTTGCCGCGCCATTTGCCGTATTCATAGGTCGAATAGGCCATTCTGATTTCTTTATAAGCCGTATCTTCTCCGGCCTCGTTTTTATGCTGCTTGTCTAAGAAAATTGGCCAGAATAGCCAAAGCCTGCGGTGGAAAAAGACAGGTATGATGTGATCGGATTCAATGTCGATATCGATCTTTTCCCAATGTGTCCAAACATCATTCTCGCGGCGGCGATAGAAGTGTTCATAGGGGGCGACCCAAGTCCGGCCAAACACATGCAGTGTGTCGCCTTCTTTTTGGAAGGCGCGGATGTCGAGGCGGGCAATTTTGTCGAGACCAGACAGGTAATCATAGATCACGGCTTCGCTAGTCTGTTCATTGACTTCATCTTGCGCCAAAAGGGCTGTTGATTGCTCGAACAGTGGCGTCGGGTTGATCCGCAACGCAGGGTCGATCCAGTTTTCGGGATAAAGCAGAATTTTTGTATTGGCTTCCCAAACGCGATAATTCTTGCGCCACAGCCACTGTGCTTGATCGTCCTCATCGGGCTTTATGCGGGCTTCAAGATTCATCATGGCGCGGTGCATCAAAAGCTGCACTGAGCTCGTCGCAAGCTTAAGCCGTGACGTCATCATGCAAGGCTGCATACCTGGATCCAGCAGGAGGTGACGATAAACGTCTTCCATATCGGCGAAGCCGTCTTCGGGTGCGAGGTGGATCGTCAAGTCGAGCAGAGCATCGCGTAAATCTTTGCGGATCGTATCAGATGCTTCTTCAAAGGCTTCGCGCTTACGGGCTGGCGCGATTTTGGCTGCGCGCGAAAAAAGGTCTGCCGCCAAGTTTTGCCGAGAGCCGTCCGTTGAAGGAACCGCCCAAGCCAAGTCTTCCACATTGGAAAAGAGGCTTGCAATAGTCTCGACGCTCACATCCAAGACCTTGGCCTGTTCTTCCAGTCGTAAGGATTTTTCGACGGTTTCGACATCGGTCAAGCTGCCTTGGAAGATTTGGGAAATGGTTGTGTGTGCATCCGATAACCAAGTGGGCATGACTCCGTTCGGCCCCTTTAGTAACAGCTGGGCCAATTCATTGTGCGTCGCGCGAAACCGTTTGGACAACGAGGATATTGCCCAAAGAATTGCATCAAGATTAAGGGGCAGATCCAGATAATTTTCGGAGGCTGCAGACGTCGCGGATGCGGTTGGGTCGAATTCCCTGATCGCAAAATCAACCACTTCGGGGTGAACGTCGCAAGCCGCTAAAATGTCGTAAAGCCAAGCATGATGGCCCGCGCGCCAGACATCACGTGTATAGTCTGGGACATCTGATAGGTCGACGTTGGTGGGGTCGGAAAAGGCCTTAACCCATGTGTCGCCGCGATCTGCGTAGATGTCTTGGCACAACGCAACAGGCACGTCGAAAAACTGCGCGGCTGTGTCAAAGATCGCGGTTTCAATGTCCGTCAATGACGCGTTTGCAAGCGCGGGCACACTTGTCGCGAGGTCCAATTGAGCAAGGAGGCTATTTGGTGCATTTGCAAGAACGGCGCTTCGGTCGTCACTTTCCGCGGCAAGAGGCGGAAGGTGACGGGTACCAATGGCGGTCATGTTCTCAAGCAGCGGGGTCGCTTCAACCAAGAAAGCGGTGACGTGCTCAATCTGGGTCAGGTCGAAATGCGGCGCAGCCAGATAGATCATCGCTTGCTCGATGTCGTGGCCCGAGCGATTGGCGAACAGCTGCGCAAAGGCGTTGTTACGGTCTATTGAACCATTGGCGTAGGGTAATTCCAGATAGGTCAAAACGTCGTCAAATTTAGTCCCAAGCAGTGCATTCAACTCATGGGCAGCGCTGAGAAACTCGAGAAAATCATGGTCGATATCAAGAGCCGAGCCAGGGTCGAGAGCGCTGAAGCGCGCAAGAAGTTGATCGAGCATCGCCAGTTCATAGCCTGTCGCGCGGGCCAGTCGCACCAACCGCAAGGCGCGCAGGCACACCACGTCTGTGAATTCGCTGTTGTGGGAGCCAACGGGATTGTAATTCGCTTGCAGGTAGGAACATTCGCTGTCCGAAAACGCGATATCATCCACGAGGAATACATCATCACCATTGCGGTCTTTGGCCACAAAGTTGAGCCTCAGTAGCGCATCCGTTTGCTCAAATGACAGGCCGAGTGCGGCCATTATTTCTCCGACATTACGGCGCGGTGGGGTCGTTGCGCCGGTCTGCAGGGCCCAGAAATTTGCATCAGGCGTATTAGTGGTCAAAATGTCGTAAATCTGCGGATCAAGCTCTAAACGCGCAGCGTGGTAGGCGCGTTTTTGCACAGGGGTCCAAGACAGGCGGTCACGGTTCAAAACGGTCATCATAACGTCCGCTGTTGACGTACCTGCGCCTTTCAGGGCTGCGCGTCCTTCGGCATTGGTGCGGTTATAGGGCAAGGCGAGGGGAAACTGTGCGACCGTAATCTTATGCTCAGCCGAGTTGTCGCCAACGTAGCGATATTCTGGCTGCAAGCGCAGCTCTTCCTCGCTCCAAGTTGTTTGCGTCGGCGCATCCGCCTCGTCGATTGTCCAGCTTAGGGCCTCATTAACCAAATCAATATAGGGCAGAATCGTATGCGTGTTTTCGCAATTCAATAGAATATTTGGAGTATCAGGACGCTTGGACACCAGTTCTGGATAGGCACCGGCCACATCGCTGTGCATCCAGAATAACAGATTGTGTAAGTAAGCAGCAGGACTGTGAACGGACTGGCAAGCGTCACAAGCGCATGTGTCTTGCGAGCCGAACATATCTGCCAGATTTGGTGGGGTCACATCCGTAAGGCTTGGATCAGGGGTTCCGCCAAATGCGACATGTGCCAATCCAGCTTGAGACGCCAAACCACTATGTGCCATCTGCACATGGACTTCTCCAACCATGTCGACAACCGTTCGTGCGTGGCAATATGTTTGGGCAATCATCTGGGCAGGTAGTTTGTCGATGAACATATCGGTGAACGAAATTTTACCAAGACCCAAAACATCCCGCGCAGATCCTATGCCATGTTCCATCAGCGTGGCGGTGTGGCCGACGGCGTCAGTTCCCATAGGGACAAGTCGGTTAACCCGCGCAAAGCTTTTCAAGACTTTTCGCTCTTGGTCGCCCAGCTTATTTTCACCTGTGAAATAGGTATCCACCGCTCGGGTTCTGACGTCGAATTCTGGATGCTGCTCCAAAATTTTGGCCACCGGCGCCAACGATTTTGACGATACACCCTTAAGCTGGGCTAGCATTGTCTCATTGGGCATCTGGCCCAAAACACTTGCGGCAATCTGGGCTGCATAAGATTGCACAGGGTCTTGGTCGTCTTTGTATTGATCTGGTGTTCCAGATGTCTTGATCAACTTGGCCCATTCATTGACGGACGTTGTGCTGAGATACTTTTTCAACTGGATCGGATCAACGTTTCTGCCCTGACCGGGAAACAACGGGCGCTTGGGCTTGTCCGACACAAGATGCGCCATGTACCAGCCTGCAAGAAGTGGATCATTTTTCGTTGTTTTAAAAAATGCTTGGGCCGCAACCAAACGGGCATGTTCTTCGGGCGATAGAATTTCAAGGAGAGCTTTTGGTGCGGCATTAACCGTTCCAACAGGTTTGCCATCCATCAAATAGTCAAGCAGATCGGGAACAGATTTCAGGCCTGGATCCGCAAGCAAGACCAACGGCCCCACAGGATGAACACCAGCATCAAAATTCATATGAAGACCGCTGCGCATGCTTGCCAAAACTTCGACAACGTCTTTGGCATCGACGTCTGCAATTTCACCGGCATTTGCTGCGCTGATCAGGCGATGTTCGAGTTCTGCACTGCTTAGGGCAAGCAGATCAGTGATGTTTGGGACATTGGGTTGGCCGCGTAGCAGACCAAATATGATCTCGTGAAACAGCTTATGACCCGCAAGCCAACTGCCTGCCGACATCATTCTGCCAGCGAGTTCATACTCTTCTGATTTGGGATCAAGCGCGCCTTGATAGTCTTGATAGAAATTCCAAACGTCCCCATCAGCCTTTTGCGAAAACTCTTTGGCGAGGGCGATTGCATTGTAATATCGGCGCACGGCGGCCTTGGGGTCATCAACAAGACCGTACCAAAGCGCGCGTTCGTTTTCATCGTCAGGGAAGGGGACATCAACGCCTTTGAACGCCGTGTGAAGCCGAGAATAAAGCGTGCCCTCAAGGGCGGGTGGATCCAACGTCAGGATGAATTCAGCGCTGTTGTTTTCGATGGTAACAATGTCGGAGGTGGCGAGGAGGGTGTCGGTCGATGTGTCATAAAGCTTGGCTTGAAGCGTTCGAGATTTCGGGGTGTCGATTGTTGCGGAGAAGGTGCCAAATGTATCCACCTCTAAGCGGAGTAAGTTCAAATTACCATTGGGTGAACGCGAAAAGAAAGTAACGTAGACATCATCAATACCCGCTTTCGAGACAAATGAATTGATACGGCCAACTAAATTTAACAACATGAATGTGTTCCTTGGTTATAGCTATTTCAAAATTTATGGCTGAATTTGAAGCCTTTGGTGCCAAGTGAGAAGCTGGTTGTTCGTCTGTTCTTCATTTGCGAATAGCTGATGCCAAATCCGGTGCCCTTGGTAAAGTCGAGGCGCAAGAGATCGTATGAATGCAACGAAAAGCGGTCACCGGACGTCGTGACTTTCCCACTTGCCCTAGCTATCGGAAACAAACCCAATTTGAATGACGCAACACCAGACGTTCCAGTTTTACCAGAATAATTGACAGACCCAGAGATACTCAGAGACAATGGGCGAAGCGCTTGGGTCGTTTTAACGCCAAAATCTAATGCGTAATAATCATCCGCGGTGTTTGCGTAACCCTGACCGCCTATGTCTGCAAAAGTGACTTTGTTTTTCACCAGTTTACCCGCTGAGCTATCAAAGTACTCGAACCCGTCTTTGTTTGATAAATTTGTCCCCAGCGTTCCTTCGAACGACAGCGTCGCGATTGTATTTTCATTGTAGGTTGCGCTGTTAACTTTAGATTTTATTTCGCCAACTTGGTTGTCGCCGAGCGTGATCTTTGAATTTGCGTGGAACTGAGAATTGACCTTCAAATTGTCCTGAGTATCGGTAATCGTTCCCAATACGTCGAACGCTCCATAGAGCTCAGTACTAATGGAGGCTGGGATTTTAATTCCGGTTGAAAGCGTTGCTTTTGCCAGATATCCGCCTTCCGCAGAGTATTCCCCGCCCACAGTGTCAAAGGAGAAATCATAGTCAAAAAATACGCCAAACAAACCGGAAAAGTCAACTTTCTGATCTAGAACCTGGAATTCATGTTGGGCTTTCCCGGTTAACGCATCAAAGCTGTTTGTTGTTCCGAATTCGTAGTTGATCTGACCAGGAATTTGAACAAACGAATTAATAGCATTGTTAACCCACCAAGTGTCTTGAGTCGAATATCTGAAGCTTTTAAGCTCTTCTCGAATAGCTCCCTTTGCTGCAGGTGGAATATCAAACTCTTCAATTGCCCCACTGCTCTGCTCCCCACTCTGATCACTCAAACCAACCGGATTCCCCCGCACATACGCCCACAGGCATGCACCATCGACCATGCCCAATGGATCGGTACTTAACCACTTTCCCAGCCATGGCATGTAGTACCGTGCAGAGTGGTATTGTAGGCCGGATTCTGCGTCGCGTTCCATGCCTGTATATCGGTAGCGTTTTTGCGAAACGGATGTGGCCTTCCAATGCCATGCGGTCGTCCCGTAGGCGTGGAATTCTTCGATGGAAATGATCTGACCCGTGTCGTCGACTTCCATCGCGGCGCTTCCAATATGATCGGAAAACTGCCAGCGCATGACAGGCGTTTGGGCGTCGAACATATCGTCTGTTGTTTTGGCAGTTTCGATCATCACCACGCGGGCCCCGCCGTCGGACACATGCAGCGTGTCCTTGCGCGATTTGAAATCGCCGTTGGTTTTAAATTCGCGGTAAACCTCAAACCCGCCAAGATACAATCGGACGGAATAGCCGCCGCTTGTCTCGACCCGCTTGACCATACGCTCACCACTTGCGTCATAGCGGTAGCGCGCGGTTTTGTTTCCGTGCAGCACCATCGTTTCGGGCTGGTTGTCGACGTTCCACGTTGACTGATGGATGTGCATGTCAGGCGCGCCAGCTGCCCCAAAGGAGGTCAAGTTGCCCGCCGTGTCATAGTGGTAGTCTGTGACGCTCGGTTGCCCTCCTTGATCGACCGTCGTTTGGGTCAGCCGGTTATTTCCTGCCGCTCCATAAGTGTAGTCGCGTGTCCAATTTTGTATGGCACCCTGATGGCTCCACTCTTGGATGTTACCAATATCGTCGAATTCCCAACGCTGTGTGTATCGCCCCATTTGTGTCAGGTCGTTCGCATGGCCGCCGCTGACCCCATCAATAATGTTGCGCGGATCAAGCCCCGCTTGCGCACCGTGCTCTCGTCCTGTGGCCGCAACCAATCGCGATAGGCTATCATATGTGTACTCACGTCGCGCAGACGTGTTCATATACCCAGGCAAGACATCGTTTCCAGCCAAGTCCTCGATCGTAGTTATGTTCCCCAGCGGGTCATACGTGTATTTGAAATGTTGCAATGCGGCTGATCCACGCAAGGTTTTCAGCTCGGTTAGGCGGAACGTCGTCGGATCGTAATCGTAGCTTGTCGAGGTTCCATTTCCGTAAGCGATAGCCGTTCTGCGGCCTTTTGTGTCGTAAGCTACGTTTTGAACAATGGATTTGTTGGTTCCACCGGGGAGGTTTGACAAGTCAACCGTCTGCAATCCACCTCCGTCATCATACGTAAAGCTCTGCTCGCTGCCATCAGGCGCCGTGACACTGGTCGGGCGTCCAAACGCGTCCATCTTTGAGCTTGTTTGAAACGCCTCTGATGGCAACGGCTGGGGGCTTGTAAGGTCAAACTGATCCCATGCCGTTAGCGCCTCCAGTCCATCTTTTTCCACAAAGGAGGTCAATACATGCCGTGTTGTTTCCAACGGGGCACCCTTGAAGTCATAGCCTGAGGTTTCAGACCAACCGCAAGGATCAAAGACGCGCCAAGGCTGCCCTTTTCCGTTAGCCAATGGAACAGGGGCATCTTCGGAATAGACGATGGCTTCGCGGACATATTTTTGCCCATTTGGTTCCGTCACCCATAGGTTGGTTGGGCGACGCAATGCGTCATACTCTTGCTCAATGCGACGACCGTTCGCCAGCATAGCCACACGTGGTTGCCCGTCCATTGCTGTAAGTGAAAAGCTGGTCCCCGCGTCATTGCTGATCGACATTATCGGGCGGCCCGCACGATCAAAATGCTGAACAAGAGCGTCTTGGCCATTGCTATCGATTGTGCGCAGCGGGTTGCCTGAAACATCCATCTCCACTTGTGAGACGATTTTGATTTTGTCAGCTTTGCCAGGCGTGAAGTTTTCAACCTCGGTTCGAAATGGCCTGCCAAGGCTATCGAGAAATTGCTTGGTTGGAGTGTTCAGATGCATCGTGCTTTGCATACTGTATCCAAGTGCAGATGCTGGATCGAAAGTGTCCAAGGCGTCGTAAGAGGCCTGTTCCCAAGCTGAGAATTCTACCTTTACACTGGTGCCATCGGGCATGTCAGTTCGGATGTTTCGGTCCATTGCGTCGTAATGCAAGATCGGTGTAACACCATGTTGCTCTGCACCGTCAAGAAACGCGACGGTAGACGTATAATAGGGTTCGAACTGCATCACTGGGTTGTTCTTGTTGTCATAGATGACTTTGGAAGTTGTCAACCAGCGCGGGGTTGGCGGTAGTGATGTTGTAGGCGCGGCTTTGGCTTTGGCCAGTGCCTCACGGCCAAAGCCATCTGAATAAACGCGCGTCTCTGCCCAGCGAGGGGTTGAACCGGTTGCGAGCTCAGAAACGTGGGTCTCTCTGCTATAACTGTGCGTATATGCGGGCTGGGATGGCCCGATGTAGTCGCTATATTGCACCCATGTTGTGGCAAGTGATGTTGGGTCAAACATGTTTATTGTATCAAGCTGATCTCCCTCGCCGCTCGGCCCGACAATCGCAGTTTGGATCACGCGACCAAGGGTATCAAATCGCGCAATTTGCATGGTCCCGTTGGGATCAAGAACTTTGTGTGATGCCATCACGCGGTAGTCAATTTCCGCTTCTGTTTTTAATATCTGACCGCCGGACAGATGCTTGATTGCTGCCAGCGGGGCCAAACTCAATTCGTCCATTGTGATGCTGGTTTCATTGCCCCATGAATCGCGCGCACGGGTCGGCACGTAAAAATCTGTTTCGGAAAGTGCCGTTTCGGCATCTCGCGCCCACCACCCGGACCGGGTCAGTTCGCTTTCTGGCATTGTCAATATGAAGGCCCTAAGCAAGGGCAATCCGGCATGGCCCGCTTTCAATGGATCGAGATATTTACCATCGGTAAAGTCGGAATTTGCGAAAACACCTGCGCCCAATTCAATATCCTCGGGCGAGTAGACCCAAGCGTAGGACCGACATGTCAGCGCCAAGGAACTGACCACCCCATAGTCTAGCGGAGTCGCATCTAGGCCCAGATCCGCGTTTGCACGATACAGCTGAACTGATGCAGAAAGCAGGCGGCGACGGCCTTTTGCAAGCACCGAGTATTTGTCAATCTCATAGTCATTTTTGATAAGGGCTAAAACGCTGTCTCGATCGGCAAGACCTTTGTTTATCAGATTAAAGTCTTGACCCACCTCCCAACTTAAGCTGCTGACCGGCAACCCCAAGCGGTGCCATCCACCTGTTTGCATGGGTTTGTTTGTCAAATTTGTCTCGGAAACGACCAAGTGACTTCGCGTTTGCTCCGGGAAAAGACTGTGATCTTGATGCCGCCCATAAGCAATCATTGCGGTCTGTGTGATCTGACCAAATTCGTCGGTTGCCAGCGTTAACTCATGGACAATCCTTGGATCGTTTTGGTGGGTTTCAAACACTTGGGTCAAAGTTTGATCAGGCAGAGTTTGAAAAATTCCATCGGTGTTCTTGTCTGAAAGGCGAATGGCCTTAACAAGTGCCCTGCTTTCGGAAACTTGATACGGGCCGCCGTCCATCAACGGTTTGCTCTGCCCTTGCGAAAGTGGAGAGCAGGCGTAGATTTCTTGACGAAGTTGCTGGCCGCGCAATGCGCGTTTCGCTTGCCGCATGTCCTTTGCAGAATGACCAGTTTGCAAATCAATTTGGCACTCTTGCAGCGCGTGCACAGTCGCGTGAAACTCTTTCGACAAGCCTGCGCTATTATCGTTGGACCTAAGGTGCGTGCCTGTATGGAACCAAGTTTTCGTGAGAATTGGGTTGCGATGAAACAACGTGTCCCCGCTCAGATTGGTTCCTTCCATGTCCCATTGGTCAACGCGTCCAAATCCGCGAAATTCACGTTCGGCACGGTCATAATATCCATGGTGAAAAGAGAACCGGCTGACTGCTCGGTTTCCGGATACAAAGTCGATCACTTCTTGGCGGTCAACGACATGAACAGGGAAAGGAAGGCGAGATATCCAAGGCCTGTTCTCAGCACGGTCCTTTAGATAGAAATATGTTGATGCTTTGTACGAAAATCGTGTTTCTGATCCCATATTATTGTTTATGGAATTTAGTAGATACGGTTTTGTCGGGCGTTGCGTCACGCCGCCACAGGTTTCGATAAATGTGATGTCATCGGGGGCAAGGCCTGAAAGATCAGCCATATTATCGGAACTTAATGGTATGGACGCGCGCAGGTCCGCAAGCCGCAATTGAGCATCGGCTATCAAAGACGCCGCGTCTATTTGAGATAGGTCAACTTGTGTCAAATCGTGACAGGTCATAAGAGAAAGATAGCGCCAAGGGTTGGCTTGATCTGCGGGATTGGATGACGACCACACAAGACAATTTGTCCCGTTACCCAGCAAATCCATCAACGATACATCCGTCATATGATCGCTTGGCGGTGCATTTTTTAGAGTCTCAGGGGGCAAGAAGCTGTTGCCCGAACAATTGAGCCAATAGGTTGTGCTTTGGGCCCCCAAATAAAGCAGATCAGTTGTCCCCGACCCATCAATATCACCCAGACGTAAGCGGGCTGGATCAAATTCTCCATCGGGCGAAAATTGCGGAGAATTGTGAAAAGTTACACGGCGCCCGAACTTTCCATATCCAAGATTAGGCCAATAACATACCTGCCCATTCCGAATGCGCACGATATCCGACAGGCCATCACCGGACATATCGCTGGTGAATATCGTTTCAAGACCATTTTGAAATATCTGCGCGGGGCCACGTTTTTCATCAAGACCAGTTGGGCTTTGGCGGGATTGTCCAATTCCATTGGTACCTTCATTTTCGTACCACTGAATGAAGCCATCATGCAGGATGCAGAGCTCAGGCTTTCCGTCTCCGGTTAGATCGAGCCAGCGTAGATTGGGGTTTCGCGTATTGATATTGGCAATTTTTAAAAATGCTTGAAACGGCCCCCAACCGGTCTCGAAGTTACGCTCAGCAAAGCCAGGAAGCTGTCCATAGCTGACCAGCGACGGGTGCCCGTCGTTTTCAAGACGCATAATTTGCGCACCCGATGCAAGCGTCGACCATCCAGAAGGTTTGGAAATTGCGACCGGAGCAGAGAATGCCGCTTGCCCGAGATTGCGCCGATAATACCAGTTATCCGCTTGCTCAGACAGAATACCCGCGACGGCCTCTCCTTCGAGGTCAATGAACTGATATCCCGCGCTCAATCCGGCAGGGGAGCCTGTGACGTCCGGCGTTGCCATGGTCTTTGGTGTCGGGTCAGGTGCGCAATCTGTATATCCGAATTCCGTTGCAGGTGTATCATCAGACGTTGGACTGCCATCGCGCAGGTCATGCCGTCGGTGGAATGCGCGTACCAGTCGACTGGCAATAGAGGTTTCATCGTAAGCAAGCACAGTCTCCATATTGAGCGTGAGTACATCAGTGGACCGGTGAGGGATAAGGTTGAACTGTCGGATGCGATAACACAGCCGACGTGTTCTAAGATCAAAACCGCATTTGTAGTTCGAATAGGGATCACTGCGCAACGTCCAGTCGTCATCGGTTTCTACTCTGCGATAGTCAAATTCGATTTTGAATAAAAATTCTGGCGCGCCTAATGCCGTGTTTGGTGATTTTGCATAGTCAATGCGGACAATGTACTTTTGCGCTTGCGCAAGCTCGCGGTTTTTTTCTGTCGGAGTGGGTGCGTCAATGCCGGTGGCATCTTCGGCACGATAGGCGTATTTTGTGCAATTTCCGCGGTCATCCCGCTCTTCGCTCAGCAGCCATGTGAACACACGGCTTGGATGGTTCGGATCAATAATTTGCGCTTGAGGATCTGGGCCGTGGACATTTCCAGCCTCGTCCGGATAGGCACCATACCATTGTCGAATGTTGTTGGCTGAAATAATAAGCCACCACGAACCCCCAGTAGTTTCGTACTGTCTTATCCAGCTAAAACCGCCTTCTGTGCGTGGCTGATAAGTTGTAATGCGCACCGGGCCATCTTGGACGACGTCAGTCTGCACAAGATCTTCACTACCATCAACGATAAAAATGTCGTCATCGTCATAGACTGGGAGTCGGTTTTCTGTCTTGCGGGTAATCTTCCCAAGATTGAGTGACCAACCCAACCCAAAGGAGCCGTTTCCCGCGCTGCTGCTATATGACAACGAAAGTTCGGGCGCGGCCCTGCTTGGTGCCATGGCAATCGGCATTGATACCGTCCCAGAGCCTGTTGCGGGATTTAGAGAGAACTTCTCACCAACACTACGGATCGCCCCTCCAGACTTTGGGAGCGAAATTTCAGGAACGTGCGGTGTAAATTCCCGCGCAGGGCTTAATTCTGGATCTGACAACGAGATTCCAATTGTATAAAACGTAGCAACAAGACTTACTATCCTGTCATGCTACTTTGGATTGTGTCAAAAGCAAAAGCTTTCTTGTTCCTGAGGCTGGCCTGTGCTGTTTGAGGGATTGAGATTTCAAACCGCGCATTTCAAGGATGGTATTGCTGGGCAACAGGGATGGTTCTGCTTGGCTACCCAAAAGTTGAGCACATACACTCGCAAATTGTTCGTAGTTGGCATGACGTCTCGCGCAGTGATATCAAAACGTTCCTCGGAAAGTAGTACTTTGGGCCGCAATGATTATCGCGGACAAGCCATTCAGTTTCGCAGCAACCGCGATGGCAAACAAACCAGCAAGGGTCATCTGGAAAATACTTACAAAGGGACTTGTCACGCCACTTATCCGGATATCGAAATTCTCATCATAGAAGAAACCGCAGCGATCCTTGATGGGATTGGCAGTTCCGGCTTGAGCAATGCTGTTTTGTCGCGTGATGTGACCAACCGTCTGCAGGATCTTCAAGCGGAGGGCCTATTTGAAGAGATCACTGACGGGATCCTGACGTCAGCGTTTGTCACGTCTGGATTCGTCATTTGGAACATTCTGAAAACGCGCAGCGCCAAGTCGGTAGATTTCAAACAGTACCTGAGCAACGCGGGCATCGCTGTTGGAACGACCACTGCGATCGAAGGGGCGATCGCGTTCGCAGGTAATTGAAACGAACCAAATGACCGAGTAAAAGCGATCTGCTCAACACCAAATTTCAACAAAACCTCTCTGGTATTGGTTTTTCTTCTCTGGCCATATCGCGAAAATCAAATGCGATCGGCAAGATATCGCGTCAAAAATGCTAACTTGCCCCTGAAGTCTATGCTCTTTTGAGATTCCCCTTATGATTGCATTTAGCAACATGAAATCGGAACCGATGCCTAGCATTACTAGAAAAAATCTAGTCTCCAAGAAACGATTTCTCAACTCTCTCCTCAAATGTAACATATATCGCGTGGCTAAATTTCGCGGCTCATGGCGGTTTGTGCGTTATGAATCTGCGGGACCGA
>JAVCKV010200480.1:0-48975 GCA_032274145.1 Herpochondria borealis | reverse complement strand
CTCGCAAAGCTCGTTTCATTTGCTGGGCATTACACGCGTTGTGCGAAGGAATGAGCAGGTATCGCGCCAGTCCTTGAGTCAGGCTCGCAGAGGCTCGCAATCAACCCCCGCAGCTTCCGCCAGGACACTCTGAGAGATAGCAAGGGTCGTCCTTCCACACCTTCGCTCCGCTCACTATCTCTCACAGTATCCTGGCTCCAGCCTACCGCATTTCAGTATGGATGAACGATCTTTAATAAGTCTCCGCAGTCATGTATCTATGATACCCGATCATTGGTTCTTCTCTAACATTAAAAAGAATGGTGAGTTTCATGGGTTACCGAAAAATTTCCTGATGCTAGGATCGTTAATGTAGGTTTCAGTGGCATCTTGTTTAATTTTTTTCCA
Source organism: Herpochondria borealis (assembly GCA_032274145.1). NCBI lineage: Eukaryota > Rhodophyta > Florideophyceae > Ceramiales > Ceramiaceae > Herpochondria > Herpochondria borealis. The sequence continues at coordinate 48,588 of JAVCKV010200480.1, read as the reverse complement.
TGTTTTGATTGTTGATGTTGAGAGGTTTTCACGGCGTTTTGCGAATAGTTTTTTGTTCTTACGGATGAATTTGTAAGCGGTTTCGTAGGCTAGTTGACGGTCAGATTTCCCTCCATTGCGGCTTGGGTCTTTCGGTGTATTTCTCTGCCATAGAAGCTGGCAGCTACGGTCTATCGCTGGGGCTGAGTGCTGAATGCTAGAGAATGCGGTGCTCCAGATGTGTGTGTATCTAGAAATGGCTGAGTCTATTCTGCTGGGGCCTTGTTTATCGGTTGCTAGTGCGAGCAATTCTAATATTTCTAATTGATGGTCTTTGACGCTGAGTGGGTATTTAAGATACGCGAGCGCATTGGTTTCTATTTCTGGCCAGGATTTTTCTTTAAGGAGAAGCTTGAGGATATGATGGTGAGCTGTGGCCTTTGATATTGCTGAAGTGAATGGATTTTTAACTATTTTTGTGAACTCGTGAAGGGCGGTTTTTTGTTTGCTAGGATCTGTTGATTTTGTCTGTTCTATGGCTAGGCCAAGGCGAGCTTCGTTTTTTTTAATATTGGATGTTGTGTCTAAGATGCTTTTGTAATAGTTGATTGCTTCTTTGGATTGATTATTTTTACTGCGGTGATTAGCAAGTTTTAAAATGGTGAAATTATCCAGGTCTTTAGTAATGAAATTGAGGGCCAAGTGATCGTAGAGTGCGTTGATTTTTTTGATGGCTTCAGGATTTTCTGTCCTTCTGGTGCTGCGTTCTAGCACTTCTATTTTGGCGACTGTGAGAAGCGCTCGGTGGTAAGTAGAGAAGGTTTGTTTTACGTCTTCATTGAGAATGTGCATGACCTCGTCTAGTGGTATTTTATTTTTTCTCAGATAGTATAGGTAAGTTCTGAGTGCGGTTTCTACTCCTGGTGTGTTTGGTTTGCTGTTGTGTGTGAATAGATTTTTTTGGAGTAATATGTGGACTGGCGCTGAGGGGTTTGCTCTTTCTAGCGCTGTGACGGCGGAGGTGAGGATCTGGGTATAGTAGGGAGATTTTCTAGCGTTTGTTAGTGATAAGAAATGGAAAAAATATGGCGTGGTCTCTGATATTCTGTGATTGGTGAGTCCATTCCAGAGTTTTTTTCCGATGAGATTAATGAGGAGGTAGTAGGCTTCATCGCGAGTAGGTGTGTTCTGGCTTTCTTTTGTGAGCTGGATAGCGCGTTTGTAGTGAGAGACTGCGGCATTTCTGTTGCTTAGGAGTAGTTGGGTATTACCAAGCAGTATAGAAGCGGAAGAGGAAATCTGGCTATCTTGTATAGGCTTAGTGATGAATGGGATGTCTAGGGTGAAGGGGGTAAGGGCCAGAATACTGGAGTGTAACTTACGTTGTGAATACTTTGCGAAGGCGATATCGTGAATTGCGAATGGCTTGTAGATGGAGGATACGTAGTTTGTATTGGCAACGAATTGCTTTAAGAGTGGGATTGATTTATCCCAGTTCAGTAATTGATTCTGCACTGCAGCTGAGAGGTAGGCGGTGTCTGCGCTATAGGGGTTATTTGAATTTGCAGGAAATTTATCCTTCAGGTATTTGAATGCGGTATCTGCTTTAGCAAAATTTCCCAAATAATAGTGTGAGGCAGCTTGTATGAAATATGCGGAGTCTCTTAGAACTATAGCTTCTTTGGTTAGGATAGTGTTAGAATTTAATTTTTGTTTTGTTAGGATTTTTTTGGTGAGTTTCAGGGAATCTGAGTATTGTTCTGTGTGATAAAGCGTATTAAGTAAGATGGTGAAACTGGGTATAATGAGTTTGTGTTCCGGGTAGAATTGGATAAATTGGCGCGCGCGTGTGATGGCTTTGGTATTATTTACTTTGTCTTGGGATTTTGCTAGTAGTCTGCAGAGGTTGTAGAGATTCTCGGGTTGTTGTGGATGTTTAGAATAGTTGTTTACTAGTTTCTGGTAAAGTTTGATGGCGGCTTTGCTTTGGTTGTTCTGTTTGAAGGTGATAGCGCGTGCCTGAAGGGCTTTAACTAGGGTGTTGGTGATGGCATTTTTGGTTTCTGGAGAGAAAGTTCTATGGTCTTTTCCTGCAGGAAGAGTGGTGATGTAGGGAGTTGCAGGGAGTTGCAGATCAGTTGTGTATTTAGCGATGTTAGGTATGAGTGTGCTTAGCCTGATGGATGCAAGAGGGAGGTCCTTTTGGGCGGTAATGAGGATGAGGTCACCAAGTGTATTGAGTGCTTTGGAGGGTGAATAAGGTCTTGCTGAATCAGTTGTCTTCCGAGAGAGATCTAGGTTTTCTGGGGCTTGGGTGCCGATTCCATCGATGATGTTCGCTATTAGCTGGTCATCATTTGTAGAGATGGAAATCTCTGAGAGTAAGCCAAGGGCAGATAGCGTGGCTTGTGGGCTGGGCTGGGCGCGACCTGTGAAGTAGAGAGTCCGTTTGGTGAGACGAATGGTTTTTTGATTTTCTGCTGGAGTGGGGTTAGATTTTTTCCAGAGGCAGATGGCTAAATTGATGTTGAAATCGCTAATGTCGTAGATATCTCGCCCATTATTTCGCTCTAGCAAGAATAGCTCGTATGAGTAGATGGCAGCTTGATACTGGCCTAGGGACTGCTGAGCATTTCCTCGAAGCAGTAGTGACCTTACTCGGTAGATGTTTGATGGATCTTTAGGTAAATTTACCGCGTAGCATTGATTTAGAGAAGCTATGGAAGCGTTGAATAGTTTGATGGCAGATTGTTGGCTCTCTGGAGATTTTGATTTTATTTTTCCTTGAGCTATTTTTAGTAAGCAGAGTCCTTTATAGTAGTAGGCGGTAGCAAACTTTGCACCGATTTTTTTAAGACCAGTTTTTTTATTTTTTTCTATGAGAGGGTTGAGGATGTTTAGAGTTTGCTGCCATTGGCCTTTTTCCATAAGCTTGATGCTCTGCTGCATCATCTTTGTTTGCCTAGATGTGGCCTTTTGAGCGTGAGAAAGACTTCCTACACAGATGGAAGTGAGAATGGAGTAGAATAGTAAGGTTTTGATTGTGTATGCGATGGTTGGCATTTGATGAAGTAACGCTTTCGTTGGCAAAAAAATTAGTCTGATTTATTCAATATTGCAACTAGGTAAGTGATGAGTAGAAACGAATTGTGCTATGAACTGAGAGTTTAGTTGAATTTAATTATGTTTGAACGATATAGTTTTTGAGGTTACTAACGTTATAATGCTTGATGGTGAAACTACTGAAGATACTGAAATTCATATTTCTAATACTGGTAATGAGGGACTGAATTTGAAGCTAGAAGGCCTAGTGAAAGATTTTTTCTCAGATGCTGTGAAGGTGCTTGGACTGCCAAAAAGCGTAGGGGAGATTTATGGACTGTTGTTTATCAGTAAGTCGCCTATGGCATTAGATGATTTGGTTGAAAGGCTTGGGATAAGTAAAGGTAGTGGTAGTCAGGGCTTGAAGATGTTGAGGACATTAGGTGCCGTTAGCGAGGTGGAGGGCATTGTGGGGCGGAAAGTTTTTTATGAAGCAGATGTTCAGCTTAAAAGTCTAGTGGGAGGGTTTATACGGGAAGAGGTCAGGCCTCATTTAACGAGTGCTAAGAAAAAAATAGGACTGATGGAAGATTGTAATACGGAAAATGATGAGCATTACGATGAGAGGATCAAGAAGTTGAATAGTTGGCGAAAGAGAGCTGGTGTGTTGTTGCCTATTTTACAAAAAATGTTAGGTAAATAGATGGACGCACAAAAGAGAGAAATGTGGTATGTGGTGCGTGCTCAGACTAAAAGAGAGCAAGCTTCTGCGAGATACATACGGAGAGAGCTAGATCTAGAGGTGGTGGCGCCACAGATTCGCTACACTAAGGTGACTCGACGTGGGAAGGTGTTGTGGAAGGAAGCGATGTTTCCGGGTTATCTGTTTGTGAAATTTGATCGTGATGTGGATGAAAAAGCGGTGTGTTATGCTCCCGGTATTTTAAAATTAGTTCGCTTCGGAGACTATGTGCCTGATGTTGGCGAGCTGCTTGTAGAGAATCTGCGAGATGTGGTTGGAGATGAGGAGGTTCTTGATCTAGAACACGGTGTGGAAGTAGGGAGAGATTATGAAATTATTGACGGTGCTTTGAAAGGGACTCAGGGTGAAGTGTTAGAGATCATTGCTGGTGGGAGGCGAGCTATGTTGTTGATGGAAATGATAGGGGGAGAACGTGTTATAGAGATGGATATTTATTCGTTGTTATTGTCAAATCGCCCAGATTTAGAGAATTAGAAATTTAGTTCATTTTTTATTGAACTAAAAATTACTTATGATGTCTTAAGTAGTATTACAAATTCGTTATGACGAATGCGGAAACAGATTTATTAGTAATGATAAGGTTTCTTCTCAATGAGAAGTGAGACCAAGGGCGGCAGCTTGTATGAAATTTAACGTGTGTTAGAAAGTGATAAAAGTAAGTAAAATATGTTGTATTGGAGCAGGTTATGTAGGTGGTCCGACGATGGCCATGATTGCTGCTAAGTGCCCAGATATAGAAGTGCGCGTGGTTGATATTAATGAAGCCAGAGTAGCAGCTTGGAACTCTGAAGAACTGCCCATTTATGAGCCAGGCTTGGATGAAATAGTCACTTCTACTAGAGGTAAGAACTTGTTTTTCTCCACAGAGGTAGAGCCCGCGATTGCAGATGCAGATATTATTTTCGTCTCTGTAGGCACTCCTACTAAGACCTATGGCATGGGGGCAGGTAAGGCTGCTGATTTGTGTTACATAGAAAGCGCTGCTAGAATGATAGCGAAAGTAGCGAAGGGACCTAAGATTATTGTTGAGAAGAGTACTATCCCAGTGCGAACTGCAGCGGCGATTAAAACTATTCTGGAAGCAAATTCAGAGGAGGGCACTTTTCAGGTATTGTCTAATCCAGAATTTCTAGCGGAAGGAACTGCAATTGAGGATCTGAGTAATCCAGATAGGATTTTAATAGGAGGTAGCCCATCTGAGGAAGGTCAAGCAGCTGTAGCTGCGCTGGCTAGTATTTATGGGACTTGGATACCTGATGATAGAATTATAAGGACTAATTTATGGTCGTCTGAGCTCTCTAAGCTTGTGGCAAATGCTTTTCTTGCACAGAGGATTTCATCTATAAATTCAATATCTGCGCTTTGTGAAAAAACAGAAGCAGATGTTGATGAGGTGGCGAAGGCGATTGGCATGGATTCAAGAATAGGCCCTAAGTTTCTCAAGGCGTCTGTTGGGTTTGGCGGGTCATGTTTTCAGAAAGATTTGTTAAATCTCGTCTATCTGAGTGGTCATTTTGGGTTACCAGAAGTTGCTCATTATTGGCAAGGCGTGATTGACATGAACGAGTGGCAGAAGGAAAGATTTTCTACTAAAATCGTGCAAACTTTGTTTAATACTGTCAGAGGTAAGAAGATAGCCATCTGGGGGTTTGCCTTTAAAAAAGATACAAATGATACGCGCGAATCTGCAGCGATTTATATATGTAGAGATCTGATCATGGAAGGCGCAAATGTCGCTATCTATGATCCTCAGGTGGGAGCGGAGCAGATTTTTGCAGATCTTGAATATTTAGGAATGGAGCGAGAAATTCTAGATAAGCAGATCACCTTATGTTCATCGTGCGAGCAAGCTTCTGAAGATGCCCATGGGATAGCAGTCCTCACAGAATGGGATGAATTTAAAGCTGTTGATTTTGAGCAAATTTACCAAGGAATGTTCAAGCCTGCGTTTATGTTTGATGGTCGGAACATAATAGATGCGAAGTCAGTTAGAGAAATAGGGTTTGAATTTTATTCAATAGGAAAAGGCTAGAGAGCAATACAAAATCTTATAGTAGAAAATAGTAATTCATTGATCATTTCAAAATGTCTAAAAAAATATTAATTACTGGCGGTGCGGGCTTCCTAGGTTCTCATCTATCTGAGCGTCTACTTAATGAGGGTAATAAGATCTATTGTTTAGATAATTTTTATACTGGGTTTAAGAAAAATGTTGAGCATTTGTTAGATCATTCAGATTTTGAATTGATTGAGCATGATGTAATTGAGCCTTTTGATGAGCTTAATTTAGAAGTTGATCAAATATACAACTTAGCATGCCCTGCTTCACCTCCCCATTATCAACAAGATCCATTATTCACTACGAGAACTGCAATTTTCGGAGTGATGAATTGCTTAGAACTAGGAAAAAAGACAGGGGCAAGAGTATTTCAAGCTTCTACCTCAGAGGTTTATGGTGATCCTTTAGTCCATCCTCAGCCAGAGTCTTATTGGGGAAGTGTGAATCCTATCGGTATTCGTTCATGTTATGATGAAGGGAAACGCGCTGGCGAGACGTTGATGTTTGATTATCATAGGCAGCATGGAGTGGATATTAGAGTAGTCAGAATATTCAATACTTATGGGCCTAAAATGAATCCTGAAGACGGACGCGTAGTAAGTAATTTCATAGTCCAAGCACTAAAAGGAGAGGATATAACGATCTATGGAGATGGAAAACAAACCCGATCATTTTGTTACGTAGATGACTTGATCGAAGGTTTCGTTAGATTGATGAATCAAGATGAAACTACTGGTCCAGTTAATCTTGGAAATCCAGGTGAATTTACGATGCTGGAGCTGGCTGAGCAAGTCATTTCAAAGATAGGCTCAAAGAGTAGATTAACTTTTCATTCTCTTCCTGAAGATGACCCTAAACAGAGAAAGCCAGATATAAGTAAGGCTCAAAAACATCTCAATTGGGAGCCGCATATTCAATTAGATAAGGGTCTTAATGTGACGGTAGAACATTTTAGAGAGATGCTATAGAAAGTATTATTTGGTTTTATTCCGACAATAAGTAAATTAAATTTCCTACTATATAGAATAAGCGAATACTTAATTATTAAATTTTATGAAAGCAGTAATTTTAGCAGGAGGTCTGGGAACCAGACTGTCTGAAGAAACAAGTTTAAAGCCTAAACCTATGGTTGAAATTGGTGGACGTCCTATACTTTGGCATATTCTTAAAATGTATAGCTCACATGGTATAAATGATTTCGTGATTTGTGCTGGATATAAGGGATATGTGATCAAAGAGTATTTTGCTAATTATTTTTTACATATGTCAGATGTTACTTTTGATATGGAAAAGAATTCTATGGAGGTGCATCGTAAGAAAGCTGAGCCATGGAGAGTCACTATTGTAGATACTGGAGAAGTGACAATGACAGGGGGTAGAATTAAGAGAATTAAAGATTATGTAGATGGAGAGACCTTTTGTTGTACATACGGTGATGGCGTGGGAGATATAGATATTACCGCTTTAGTAGAGCAGCATAAGGCTAGTGGATTAAAGTCTACATTGACAGGTGTGCAGCCTCCAGGCCGATTTGGTGCATTAATGTTAGAGGGACAAAAGATCCAATCATTTCAAGAAAAACCACAAGGTGATGGCTCATGGATAAATGGAGGTTTTTTTGTCCTTGAGCCAAGTATCTTTGATTATGTAGCAGATGATTCTATTATTTGGGAGCGAGAGCCATTAGAGACTCTCGCATCTGATGGGGAGTTGGGTATTTATAAGCATGACGGATTCTGGAGACCTATGGATACATTGAGAGATAAGGTAGAACTTGAGAGCCTGTGGGACAATGGTTTAGCTCCCTGGAATACTTGGGAATAGTTTTAACCTTATAATTAATGTCATTTCATTCTCATTATAGAAATAAAAAAGTAGTTGTTACTGGCCATACAGGTTTCAAAGGAAGTTGGCTAGTTGAATGGCTCACTTCTCTGGGTGCTAATGTTTATGGCTATGCTTTAGATCCTTTACCTGATGCGGTTCTTTATGATCAATTGGGGTTAGCTCATATCCTGTGCGAAGATGTTAGATCTGATTTGAGAGATTATGAAGCATTTGAGGAATTCATTAGATCTGTTAATCCTGATTATATTTTCCATTTAGCCGCGCAGCCACTTGTTAGGTATTCTTATGATATTCCGTTAGAAACATTTGAAGTAAATGTGATGGGTTCTATTCACGTTATGGAAGCTGTTCGGAGATGTGGTATTAATTGTAATCTTGTTATGATAACAACAGATAAATGTTATGATAACAAAGAATGGCTGCATTCATACAGAGAGGAAGACAAGATGGGTGGCTACGACCCATATAGTGCGAGTAAAGGAGCTATAGAAATAATCATTTCATCATATCGAAGTTCATTCTTTGGCCTTGCAAAAAATGGAGTAAAGATAGCATCTGCAAGGGCAGGAAATGTTATAGGCGGAGGTGACTGGGCCATGGATAGAATAGTCCCTGATAGTATAAGGGCGTTACAATTAGGTGAGCCAATTCCAGTGAGAAATAAGATTGCGACTCGCCCTTGGCAGCATGTGCTAGAACCTATTTCAGGCTATTTATGGTTAGGGGCTGTAATGGATAATCCAGAGCTGATGGGGTATGATTCATCAGATAATTATTTAAGTGGATTCAATTTTGGACCTGCTTTAACTTCTAATAGAACAGTTGAAGAATTAGTAATTGAGATGTTGAAGCATTATCCTGGTGAGTGGAAAGATCAATCAGACCCTGACGCTAGCCATGAGGCATCTAAACTAAATCTAGCGGTAGATAAGGCTTTTCATCTTTTAGGGTGGAGGTCAGTTTGGAATTTTGAAAAAACTATAAATGAGACCGTGTCTTGGTATAAAAATGCAAATAAAATTGGTGTTAAGGACTACACGAAGTCACAAATAGAAAAATATACTAAAGATGCAGTCAATCAAGGCATTGAGTGGAGTAAATCAAAATAATCGAAACTTATGAACCCTGAAGAATTAAAAGCGAAAATATTAGAACTCACTAGAGAATACAGTAGACAAGTGCATAGTGCTAACCGACCGGGTAATGATGACAAGCACTCTGCCTTTACAGCTGGAAAGACCGTTGTTCCATACGCAGGCCGTGTTTTTGATGAAGATGAGGTTGAGGCAGCAGTTTCTACTACGTTAGATTTTTGGTTGACCATGGGACCTGAAGGAGCAGCTATGGAGAAAGAATTAGCTGATTTTATGGGAGTGAAGCATTGCTTACTCGTGAACTCTGGATCTTCTGCTAATTTAGTAGCCTTTAGTGCTCTTACTACTCATAAACTACCAGACAAGAAGAGAATTTTACCTGGTGATGAAGTGATAACGGTCGCCGCTGGATTTCCTACTACAGTGACACCTATAATTCAATGTGGTGCTGTGCCTGTTTTTATAGATGCGAAAACTCTAACAGGAAATGTAAATAGTGATTTATTGGAAGGAGCTTATAAAAAAGGGAAGACTAAAGCAGTGATGATGGCTCACGCATTAGGTAATCCGTTTGAGCTTGGTGCGGTTTTAGCATTCTGTCAGAAATATGATTTATGGTTAATCGAAGATAATTGTGATGCTTTAGGTTGCACATACTCTTTACCCGTTGAGAATGCTGAGAAGTTAGGTTTAAGCCACTTGTTGAAGTTAGCAGATAAACGAGAAAAAGGAGAGTATCCAAATATAGAGAATGGCGTACTTACAGCCTATACGGGGACATTTGGAGATATCTCTACTCAGTCTTTTTATCCTCCACATCACTTGACTATGGGCGAAGGTGGCTCAGTTAATATAATACGTAAGGCTCCACTTAAAACGTATGCCGAGAGTTTTCGTGATTGGGGGAGAGATTGTTGGTGTCCTTCTGGAAAAGATGATACTTGTTGTAAAAGGTTCCAGTGGCAGCTAGGAGAACTACCTGAAGGATATGATCATAAATATATTTATAGTCATCTAGGTTTCAATGTAAAGCCTCTAGATCCACAGGCTGCGATAGGGAGAGTTCAGCTAAAGCGTTTACCTGCATTCATACAGGCGAGAAAAGACAACTGGCAAAAGTTAAGAGATGGATTGAAAGAGCTTGATCGTTATATTGATTTTGCATTGCCTACACATGCTACTAAGTGGAACGAAGATGGATCGTTTGATTGGGATGATACTGGTCACAGAACAGACTGTTCTTGGTTTGGTTTCAAGATGACGATTAAACTTGATGCTCCGTTCACCAGAACTGAGCTCGCTAGCCATCTAGACCGCAAGAAGATAGGAAACAGAATGTTGTTTGGAGGAAACCTTGTGAGGCAGCCAGCATTTGTTCAATTAAGGCATGATCGACCTGAAGCTATGAGAGTAGCTGGAGATTTGCCTGAAGCGGATAGAATTATGAATCATACCATTTTTTTAGGAACTTACCCAGGACTCACTGACGAGATGATTCAGTATATGGTTGATACGATTATAGAATTTGTGAAAAGTAAACTATAGTAAGGATGGGGAAACAGAAAATATTAGTGACTGGCGCGGCGGGATTCATCGCAAGTCATACAACTAAAGCACTTCTATCTAAAGGTTATAGCGTAGTCGGTGTAGATAATATGGATCCTTATTACTCTCTGGAGCAAAAAAGAGAAAATTTAGCGGGTTTATCAATTCATCCAGAGTTTACTTTTCTAGAGGGTGATCTGAGTGAACCTGATGTGTATGAATGTCTAGCAGATTATTCATTTCATGCTGTTATTCATTTAGCGGCTAAGGCTGGAGTTAGACCGTCTATGGAAGATCCTGCTGCTTATTTTAAGGCAAATGTTACAGCACTTGTGAATTTGTTAGAGTTTGCTAGGGCTAATATGATAACAAATTTTGTGTTCGCATCTTCATCGAGTGTCTATGGTGAAAATACGAATACTCCATTTCAGGAGTCTGATCTCAGTATAAAGCCAATTAGCCCATATGCATCTACTAAATTATCAGGCGAGGACATAGGGTATGTGTATTCTGAGCAGTTTGATATATCCTTCACTGCATTAAGGTTTTTCACTGTGTATGGTCCAGGACAAAGACCAGATTTAGCGATACATAAATTTCTGCACAAGATAGAAAACAATGAGACTATAACTCTTTATGGTGATGGAAATACATTAAGAGATTATACCTATATTTCAGATATTGTGCAGGGAGTAGTAAATGCTCTGGAGAAACAAAACTGGAAGTACGAGATCATTAACATAGGCCGAGGTGAACCGATTGTGCTTAATGATATGGTGAAGACTATATCTGCTGTTTGCGGTAAAGAAGCGATCGTAGAGCATGGGCCTCCAATGGCTGGAGATGTGAGCAGAACATTGGCTGATATCAGTAAAGCAAAAAGGCTTTTAGAATATGATCCTCAGACATCTTTTAAAGAAGGGCTAGAGAAGTTTTATTCTTGGTATAAGAGTAAGTAAAATGATGAGAGTGATTAGATCTATCTTTGATGATGTTAAAGTGATTGAGCCGTTTCGACATACTGATGATCGCGGTGAATTCGTAAAACCATTTCATGTTGATCAGCTTTTAAAGATAGGTATTGAGTTAGATGTCAAAGAAGAATTTTTTTCTACCTCTGGTAAGAATGTGGTGAGAGGGCTACATTTTCAGATGCCTCCTAATGCGCATCAGAAGTTGGTGTACTGCGTAGAGGGGTCTGTGATGGATGTAGTGGTTGATCTCAGGAAGAGCTCTCCTCATTACGGAAAAGCTGAGGGGGTAGAACTTTCTGAACAGAACAGGTATATGATTTGTATTCCTGTTGGATTTGCTCATGGCTTTATGAGCCTTAGCGATAGGAGTTGTTTAGTTTATAAAACAGATTGCGTGTATGCACCAGAGTCAGACAACGGCATTCTGTGGTCGAGTATCTCTTATGAATGGGGTGTTAAAAATCCATCGTTATCGGATAGAGACCAAGATTTTCAAAGCTTGGCAGATTTTAAAACACCGTTCTTATGAAAGTATTTTTAACTGGAGGAACAGGCTTTATAGGCTCTCATTTTATCAATGAGGCACATAAAAATGGTCATGAAATTGTAGCTCATAGAAGAACTGAAGAGTCTAAACCTAAAACTAAATTAGATAAAGATCCATGTTGGCTGACTAAGCCACTAGACGAGTTAAGTGCGGAAGATTTCGAAGGGTGTGAGGCGTTAGTCCACTTGGCTTCACCAGGTGTTACTCCTCAGAAAGCAAGCTTCTCGGAGTTAATTTATTGGAATGTTTCAGTATTAGAGCGACTATTAAGTAAATCATTTGATGGAGGGATAACTAGATATGTGATAGCTGGGACTTTTGCAGAGTATGGTAGTAGTGCATTGAAATATGATAAAATTCCTGTAACTGCAAATCTTGAACCTACTTATGCTTATGCGGCTTCAAAGGCTGCGTCATTTAACATTGCTCATGCCTTTAGTATCATGAATAATATAAAATTAGCTTATTTAAGAATATTTTCAGCCTACGGAGAGGGACAACACGAGGATAACTTTTGGCCTAGCCTTAGAAAAGCAGCACTTGCTGGGGAAGATTTTAATATGACTCCTGGTGAACAGATCCGAGATTATATGTCTGCGACAGAGGTAGTTAATCAGTTTCTCGGTATTATGATATCTGGAGACTTGACTTCAGGAAAACCCATTCAAAAAAATGTAGCAAGCGGAAAGCCTATATCCATGAAAGATTTTGCACAGTATTGGTGGAAAGAGTTTGAGAGTGAAGGGAAGCTTAGGATAGGCGCTTTACCATACCGTGATAACGAAGTGATGAGATACGTCCCAGAAGTATGATGAAGAAAATATTAGGACAGCTAGCGGTAAAAACTTTTGAATTATCTAAAAAAATTATTGCATACGGTTATAAATGCAAAATTAATCACGGCTATGATTTTGCTCTTAAAGCACCCCGTCATATCGTTTTTCCGGAAAATATAGAAGTAGGTGATTCTGTGTTTGTGAACGCCGGGTTGACAGCCTTAGCCTATGATAAGATAAAAATTGGTGATGAAGTTATGCTCGGGCCTAATGTCTCTTTAATTACAAGTGGCCATGATACAGAGGTTAGCGGTTTAGAGTCACAAAGATCAAGAATAATAAAACCTGTTACAATAGGAGATAAATGCTGGATCGCTGCAGACGCAGTAATATTGCCAGGTGTTAGTATTGGAACAAATAGTGTGATCGGTGCTGGTTCAGTTGTGACAAAAGATATTCCAGCTAATTCTATCGCTGTGGGAGTACCATGTAGGGTGATTAAAATGAAATAACATGAATGTAGGCTCGAACATCTCATGGAGTTTATTAGAAAATATAGTCAGAGTAGTAGGGATGTTTTTTTTAAGCATCTTGATAATGAAAACTTTAGGTCCTGCTCAATATGGAATTATTTCGGCAGCATTTGTAACGGTAAGTATTGCTTCAGCGATTGGAGGGCTGGGCTTAGATTTAGTAGTAGTAAGAGAGTTATCTGCAGGCGACGACGATCGTGGTGCAATCTTAGGTTCAGCATGCTTTATCCGCTTTTTTGCGGTGGTAGCTGTTGTATCGACACTGATAATTATGGCTTATTGCTCGGACGAGCGAATCTGGGGTAATGCTCATGGCTATTGGAGTGCTTGCTTGCTAATGGCTGTACTTATTCCGTTTCAACCTATAGCCTTGAGTATTGGGTCTGCATACCAAGCGTTTTTGCGCGCTAAACTACTTACTACAGCTAAACTAAGTGGATTAGTAATCGCGGCGGTGATGCGTATTATAGGTATCATAGGAGATTTTCCGATTACCTATTTTGCGCTGTGTCACGTAGTGGAGATGCTAGTAGCTACAGCGATCGGTATTTGGTTATATAAAAAACATGTACATTCGTTGATAGGCAGATGGAAAGTAGTTAAAGGAGTATTGTTAAGGTTGATTGATGGTGCTAAATGGCTGTTTCTTTCGACAGTAATGGTTCAAGTAATTTCTGGTGGAGGAATTCTTTTACTAAGTGTGCTTTCTAGTGATACCGAAACGGGAATCTATTCATCAGCGATGCGGTTGATCATGTTAGCTCAGTTATTACCCGCAATCATGTGTAAGGCTTTCTTACCTGTTATTACGAGACTTCATAAAAAAGAAGACTCGGCAGCAACTCAAGATTTAGAAACACAGATGTTAAAAAGCTTGTGGGCGTATGGATATGCAGCGTGCCTATTTTACATTATTTTTTCGGATTTGATGATAGGGATGTTAATAGGAGAAGAATTTAGTGATGCATCGGGCATTCTTAGGATTTTAGCGTTCATTATTATACCAATTAGTGTGGGGGCGGTAAGAAATATTCTATTTTCCAAAACTAAAAATTATAAAAAGATAATGATCGCTGATATTTCAGCAGCATTACTGACTGTGGTTCTAGGGCTGTTATTAATCCCTAAATATGGATCTTTAGGAGCCGCCTACGCAGCTCTCGTAGCAACGACAATGGGATCATTTGTGATTCCTTTCATCATTTTGGACAGAAGTTATTTTAAATTAATATGTTCCACTGCTGTCACTCCATTTCCTAAGATAAGCTATCTTATGAAAACAAAAATATAGTATCGTGAAAAAGAGAGAATTAGCATTATCACTTATCATCCCTACAGTAAATAGAGGTGAGTTATTCAGATCTCCGATAGAGAGTATTTTACCTCAATTGCAATCTGGTGATGAGTTGATCGTTTCTATCAATGGTCAACGAGAATCTGTGGAGAATATAATCGACTCCTATGCGAAAGAGTTAAATGGGATCAGCGTAAAATTAGTGAGTCCTCCAAAGAAGTTGAATATCTATGAGCATTGGAATTTCGCAATATCACAGGCTTCTCATCGAGAGTGTGTTTTCATTCATGATGACGAGATTTATCATAGTAGGCTATTGGACATAGCTAGAGAAGAATTTACAGATCCTGAGACAACGTTAGTAACTGGGGGGCATATTCGGGTGATTGCGCCTAGTATGGCCAGTTATAAGACGATAGAATTTAATGAGCGTAAGAAAATAGATAAGGGAATGTGGTATGACAGCCAGGCACACAAACATTTTCCTAAGTATGGATGCACAGCATATATTTTTAGGAAGAGAGAAGAAGGTTATCCCTTTTTTGAGGCGAATACTAGGGTTTCTGACGCATTGTTAATGTATGCGCAGAGTTATGCGGGAAAGGTTGTAGAAAGGAAGGAGTTCTTTGGTACTCGGTTATTACATGAGGAGAATACTTCACATACAGATTATCTTGAGTTAAATCATACGCCTTTCTGGAAAGGCTTAGAAAATTTAGCGAGTGAAGTAGGATCGGAAAAATTAGCAGGTGTGGTAAATGATCTAAAGAAAAAAGCCGTGATTACTTATTCTAATAATGCTATATTTTCAGCCCTGCCTCGCGGAGATAAGGCTGGATTTAATGAATGTATTAGGCAGTGTTTTGAGGCTGGAGATGGACCTTCGACAGCAGTTAAATTGTTATCGAAAACTCCAGGATTGTGGATTATTGGACCGAAGTTGTTAAGCATGTTGAAACGTCTTAAACATGTTATTAAACCGAAGTATAAAAGCTCTAGTGGAGAAGGGATAAGTGAAGAGGATGTGATTACAGAATTGAATCTTATCAATGATACCTGGAGTACATTTTGCGAACGCGTAAGGAGCCTATAAAACGATGATGACTGTATGGGAAAATCCTAGTTATGAAGCCTCAGTAGCGGAAGTGAAAGTTGGTGTAATTGGTGATTGGTATGATCCTATACCTGATGAATCTTCTAGGAACTGGATGGGAGATATATTTCCAGATGACTTAGATCACTTAGTTGTCAATGTGGAGGCAGTACTGAGTGATAAAGAGCTAAGTGTGCGGCCTAAAGCAGGGCCAGGGCTAAAGATGCCTGAAGCTGCTGCTGATTTATTGTTAGAAGCATGCGATTCTTGCTGGGCTACGTTGTCAAATAACCATCTATATGATTACGGTGCTGAGGGTTTAGATGATTCCATAGAGGCACTAAATTCAAGAGGCATCCAAACGATGGGTGCAGGCGAAAACGATAGAGAAGCTTGGGGTGTCAGCTATCTACCCGTGGGAGATAAACGAGTGGCAATTATTAATTTCTCAGAGGGAGAAGATGATGGAGCCGCCCTTCAGGCCAGGCATGGTGTCTCTGGATATGATCCTAGCCGTGTGGCGAGTTTGATTCATGAGGAAAAAAAACAAGGAAGGACGGTCATTGTTATTTTTCATGGAGGCAGGGAGAGGGTGAACCTTCCACCACCTTATCAGCATACGATGTTTAGATCTCTGGCAGAGGTAGGTGCTGATTGCGTTATCGGTCATCACTCTCATGTTCCACAGTCATGGGAAATTTGGAATGGGGTTCCTCTTCTGTATAGTCTCGGAAACTCATGGTTCCGTTATGGTAAGCCTAGTAGATTAGGTCAGTGCGGAACTGGTGTTTTATTAAATTTAACAGCAGGCGGAAAGATAAAGAGTCTAGATGTTTCTATGTTCCAGTCTGCGGCTAATGGTTTAGAGAAGTTATCGATAGATGATCCGGTGGTAGAGCATTTATTGAAAGGTTGTGAGCTGGTGAAAGATTTACAAAGCGTTGAAAATGCATGGATGTATGAGATAAGTAGGCAAAAAGCATTACCTTTTAAGCAGCTAGTAAAGTTGCTGATTCTCTGTACTTTAATGCCCATGAGAGTGAAAAAAGGTAGTAAGGGCTTACGCGCGTTTATAGGGACAACTGCTCACCAAAGTTTTTTTAACCGAAAACTTAGTCAAGTATTAGAACCTGTAGAGATAGAGAAAGATGAGGGATTATCAAGCTACTTGGATTTCCGTTAAACATTTAACATGATATTGATACAACATAGTTCACAGGTAACAAAAAATTCTAGCGTTCAAGAGCATTTATCTAGCCATGCTAATTCTTGGCAAGACAGTCATGAAGTAGGTTCGATTAAAGTGCTGCAAACAAGAGTAGATCCTGTTAAAGAGTGGGGTAGGGCGATCAGCCAAGACGCACGTTATACCCTTTGGCTTGAGGGACGACCATTTCCTAATGGTGAAGTGAGAAGTGGAAAGCACATCACCGCCCAACTTCTGGATTTATATCAAGAGAAGGGAAATCTTGGCGAGGTTGTTTTACATTGTGATGGAGGAGCCACGCTCTTCCTGTATGATTTAGAGGAAGATAAACTTACTATTGCGACAGATATTTTAGGTCTTTATCCTGTGTATGATGATGAAAGTGGCTCAGGATCTCTATCCACTCATTCAGATTGGCTAGCTGACCAGTATGATGATGAGCTGGAACTGGATGGAGTGAGTATAGTAGAGCAAGTAACGCATAGTTCAGTTTCCCCCCCCTACACCTTGTATAAGAAAATTCGAGAAATTAAGAATGGAAGTTTATTTAGGATAGATACGTGCGGAAAAAATTTTGAGCTCATAGAGGAATCTACCTACTGGGAGCCGAATTTTGAAGAGCCCTTGACTTATAATGAGGCTCGTAAAGAGCTAGCTGAAGCTTTAAAAGAGGCTGTTGAGCTACGCACTTCTTCACCAGGCAAGAAAACAGTATTATTATCTGGAGGAGCAGATTCTAGGCTTATTCTGGGAGCAAATAAAGATGCCGCTAATACTGGGGCGATCACTTTAGCAGATAGACATAATCAAGAAACTGAGATTTCAAAGAAACTTGCTAAGCTTGGAGGGATAGAGCATGAAGTTATTATAAGAGAAGACAACCACTATTCTGCGACTGCTTCTGATGCACTTTTACTAAGTGGAGGAATGGGCTGCATAATGGATAATCATATCTTAAGTTTGATGGATGATCCGAGACTTTCACAGGCTGATGTGATTTTAACAGGATGCCATGGAGACTATTTTTTTAAATCAGTGTTCACCCCGAAAATAAGTCCTAAGATACTGGGTAAAAGGCTTCCTATTCACAAGGTAAAAGATAGTCCATTTATCATGCCAAGGAAATATGTTGGAGATAAAGCAGATCTTTGGAAAGAGCTAGAAATGAGATGGGATGAAAGACTCATTAGTATAGGTTCGGCGGAGAGAAAAAATATTAACTGTCTTGAATCTAGTCGTGTACTACCGTTATCACGTGAGATTGACTCAGCATTTCGATCGCCGATGGCTAGGGTCATGCAGTGGGATCCACTTTTTTATAGTCAGCGTTTAATTAACATGATGTGGAGAATCCCTAGTGATATTAAGATGGAAGGAAGATGTTATGAGCAAGCCGTTAGTGATGTGGTAGGATTAAAATTTGCGACCATTAGAAATGCCAATTACGGCTCAAAATTAGGTGCTAATAAGTGGATAAAAACGCTAAATTATTTAGTTCTTTTAGCGAAGAAAGCAATCAAAAGTAATCAAAAACTATCAAACTCTTCTTGGCCTAATTATGGTCATTTACTGAACAGAGACGAATCACTGCAGAAGTTATGGATGGAAACCAAGGAGGACTCAGGCTTAATGGAATGGGTGAAATACTCACTGGAGGGCGAAGATAGCTCAGAGTTAGAACCTGATGTACTCATGAAATATGAACTAATGAGTCTGAAAGCTTGGGCTAATACTAGGAATATAAAATTCAACCATTTAAAAAAGTAAAAGATATGAAATCACTAAGAGATATAATAAAAAGCTTATGCTATACCCCTAATTCACTTCGGCATGACCTTGAAGGAGAGTTAGTATTTAAGCATTTAAAAGACAATGGTGTGTATGAAAATTTGTTAGATGCGGGCTCAGGTGGTGGAGGTTATACGCTGGATATCATAGAACGTGATATTGCTAAGAATGTAGTAGCCGTCGAGGCGGACTCTAATAATTATAAAGTTCTTGTAAACAGAACACAGCACATTGCTGATCAAGTGACAACCCATGAGTGTTTTCTTGAGAAAACTCCCATAGAAAATGCTTCAGTAGATGCTGCTATTTGTAATCAAGTATTAGAACATATAGAAGATCACCATCATGCTGCTCAGCGGCTAGTGGATTTTCTAAAGCCAGGTGGTATTTTAGTAGCTAGCGTGCCACGATCTCCTGTAGCCTTGCCTCAAGCGGAGCATGTCAGAGATGGATACACAGAGGATGAATTCGCGGAACTTTTTGAGTCTAAGGGGATGGAAATTTTAGGTTTTGACTGGTTTTATACTCAAGAAACGCAAACTCTAAGAGCGAAAATACGAGCTTTAAGAAAATACAAATTATTTCCCCCTAAATTTCTTTATTCTGTAAAAGAAATGAAACTGAGTGCTGAAGAGAGGCATGAAAGAGATCCTATGGGATTGATTATAATATGTAGAAAAGGTTTCTAGAATACTCTATTTTTTTGATATTTTAAATTAAGTGTATTCTACATAATTTTTCAGGCTAAAATCTATTAACTAAGTAAAGCAATGCAAAATTTACAACCAAAAATCCTGGGTCTCATAGGGACTATTATAAGCATCTATGTTGTCACCAATGTGATGTCGACAAAAGGAAATGTTTTAGGAGACTTCTTTCTGTATCTATCTGCTGGAGGATTCATTCTCAGCATATTAAAACCGAAGTCAGGGTTATATTTACTTATCATTGCAGGTTTTTATCTAGATTTGACGAAGCGGTTATTAATTGTTTCGGGTCAAGTTAACACGATGGACCTTATACAGGTGTTATCTTTTTGCCCCATTGTATTTCTTGGTATTATGATAAGACACCTTTTAATGATGGGACAGAAAGCCTTCAGAGTTCCCAAGAGTGAGATTATTGCAATGATAGTATCAGTGATTTTCTCAGCTGCCATTTTAGCTATTAAGTATACGCAATCTGGTTTTAATGGTCTTGCTGAGGGTGCTAATAATGCTGCTTATATCGGTTTCATTTGGATTGCATACTATTATTTACGAGATAGTAGCGAAATTAGAAAATTCTTTAATTTTGCTGTTGTTGCTTTTATACCAGTTCTACTATATGCTTATTGGCAGCTTATTTATGGCTATTCGCAATTAGAATATGATTATGCTTTATCAGGTCTTACGATTGTGATGAACCCTTTGCTTGAAGGTAGAATTGAATATTATCGTATTTTTTCTACGATGAGTTCTTCAAGTGCTTATGGTCTTACAGCTATAATACTGGCCTGTTATTGCTTAATTGCGAATCCAGGGAAATACATAATCACTAGATTATTTATTAGTATTTTTGGAGTTCTGTGTCTTGCAAGCCTAATTCCTGGGGCAGGAAGAGCTGGCTGGGGAATGGCTATAATTATTTTAGGTGCTAGTTTTTTGTTTAGATCTAAATTAGGTGTTTTATTAGTATATGGAATGAGCTCTATTCTAATTACTGTATTATTTCTAGCAGGTGATGAATTAATAGAGTTTGGAGGTGAAGTGATGGTTGCAGATTCTGCAGATACTGATTGGGGTAGGCGTGCAGCTACAGTTGGGACATTCAAAGATAGAACAGAAAGCATCAAAAACTGGACTACTGATTCAGATTATTTCTCGTGGTTTGGCATACCCAGAGCTCAGCAAGAAGGCTTACTTATTCATGATATGCTAGGTGAAATCTATGTAGGTTATGGGGTGGTATCTTTTGTAATTATTATATTGGTTATGGTGTTTGGGATGTTAAAAATTCATTTGAGGCTATTGCGAATTGAAGATCGAAGTGAAAAGAAAATAGCGGCATATTTATTAGCTGCCATTTTTGGACTGCTGATTGTGGGTATAGTGTCAGGTGGAGGATTAAGAATTTTCCCTGTTAACTTTTATTTTTGGGCAATAGTAGGTAGCTTATTAGTGTTGTTAAATATGCATAAGCGCTCTTATATTCAACTAAACTAATCTTACTCTCATAAATTGTTTATGTAATAGGGTATTTGAAATAAGATTAAAATCATATGATTCCTCCCAAAAAAGTAGTTTGGATAGACCCCAATTTTTCTTCAACTAGTCCAATAATGCAAAGGTTTGTAGCTTCTATTGAAGTGTTTAAAAAAGACAATTGGAATATAGAAGTATGGTGTAGTCATTTTGATGAAAGTCTACGAGAATATGTAGATAATGTAATAATAATACCTAGAGGGCCAAAAATAATAGATGAGACTATAGGGATATTTCGCATTCTATCGACTTGGAAAATTACTATAAACAAGCTATTTAGTAGCGATAAGATCATTTATCATGCGACTAAGGGCTGGGCATGCAATGCTGATATTTCTAGTCACAATTTTTCAACAAAACAATGGATTAAGGTATTTTGTTCACTAAAATATAAGGCATTAAAAGATTGGTTAAGACTTCCTTTTCTTATAGTGTCTATGTTTTGGGAGTTTGTAGAATTAAGGCTATTGCCTGTGCAATTGATAATAGCAAATTCTGATGGTTTAAAAGATTATTTAGTAACTAATTATAAATTACAAAAGACTAAAGTTGTGTTTGTTAAAAATCAAATTGATAAAACAAGATTTAATCCGAAAGTAGTTAGTGAACATAGAGAGATATCTAGGACAGAGTTAAACTATACTAATGAAGATTTTGTATTTAGTTTTTTAAGTCAAGGTCACCTTTGCAGAAAAGGTTGGTATGAAGCAGCAAATGCCCTCGATCTGTATAGGAAAAAATTTAATAATAACCATATTAAATTTTTAGTAATTGGCCCTGGAGACAAAGTAAAGAAACAGGCTATCCATTTCTTGGAAAATCACACTAAAGATTGGCGTTCTTGGGTTCAATTTTTACCTCCTAGTCAGAATGTGCAAGAAAGTTTAAGCGCTTCTGATTGCTTTTTGTTCCCATCATTTTTTGATTCTTGTGCTAATTCTGCAAATGAAGCAGCAGCTTTAGGACTCAGGTGTATTGTAGGTAATTATTTTGGGGCTTCTTTGCTTTCTTACTTAGAAAGAGTTATCGTAATAGAATCTGTAAATGCAGAGTCATTAATCCAAGCAATCACTGATATACAGGAAATGGATAGAGCTGGAAATCCACCATTGTTTGAAATAGATATGTCATATGCAACATGTACACCCAATGAATGGGCTGAAGAAGTTAAGAAGTTATACAATCAAGTCTGGTCGCAGAAGTATTCTTAATTCTAAATTTTCATATTATTTAAACTATCAATTATTAATAAATGCTTAACTATCGAGACACACTATATAAAAAATATTCTGAATCTTTTGGCGGAGCTAAGCCTTTTAATTTGCAGGCACAAATCGAAGTCTTTGAAAATACGTATAAATCTTATTTGCCATCTAGTAAGGATGCCAAAATTCTAGACTTAGGATGCGGTAAAGGTGAGTGGCTGATGTATTTGAAGTCACTAGACTATTTAAATATAGAGGGTGTAGATTTGTCTGAGTCTGAGTTAGTTTATTTGAAAAAAGAGGGTATTAAATGTCATTTAGAAAATGTGATTGATTATTTAAGGAAAACAGATGCCAAATATGATTTAGTACATGCTAAAGACCTTTTTGAACATTTTACAAAAGATGAGGCGGTAGATTTTTTAGAATTGATATACGGAGTTTTAAATATAGACGGGGAGGTAATGATACTTACCTTCAATGGACAAAGCCCTTTTTCTGCTGTGACTTATAAAGGTGATTTTACTCATGAACTATCTGTCATTCCTTCTTCGATAGCTCAAGTTATGAGAGCAACAGGATACAAAATAAAGGCAGTGAATGGAGTGTTGCCATGTAGGAGAGGGTTAAAGTCAGTTTATAGAAAAATCATTTATTGTATTATACAAAAGGTAGGTGGACTTCTTATAAAAGCTAGACATGGAGCAAGAGCAAAACAGAATGGAGTAGATGTAAATACTCTTTTGCCAGATCTCATAGCCATTGGGAAAAAATAATAAAAAAGTATGAAAAAAGCGTTAATAACAGGAATAACAGGTCAAGATGGTTCATATTTGTCTGAACTATTGTTAGAGAAAGGATATGAAGTTTATGGCCTAGTACGAAGATCTTCTAGTATCGTGCGTGAAAGAATAGATAATTTAGAACTTTCAGAAGAGGAGAGAAGTAGACTTCATTTAGTGTATGGAGATCTTACTGATGGAACAGGCTTAGTCAGAATATTATCTGAAATTAAACCAGGTGAAGTCTACAATCTTGCCGCACAGTCTCATGTGAGGGTATCATTTGATTGCCCTGAATATACGGTGGATGCGACGGCATTGGGAACTCAGAGATTACTTGAAGCCATCCGAGTTACAGGGCAAATTAAGAGTATACGGTTTTATCAAGCTAGTTCATCTGAAATGTATGGAAAGGTGCAATCGGTTCCTCAGACTGAAGATACTCCATTCTATCCAAGAAGCCCTTATGCATGTGCAAAGTTATTTAGTCATTGGTTAACGGTGAATTACCGTGAATCATATGGATTACATGCTTCTTCAGGTATTTTATTTAATCATGAGTCACCACGTAGAGGAGAGACTTTTGTAACGAGAAAGATAACACGTGCTGTGGGGCGTATTAAAGTTGGGACTCAAAAGAAGTTGGTATTAGGAAGTTTAGAAGCTAGACGTGACTGGGGTTATGCCAAAGAGTATGTTGAAATGATGTGGCTTATGCTACAGCAAGATAAGCCTGACGACTATGTTGTAGCTACGAATGAAACTCATTCTGTTGAAGACTTTGTAAGAGAAGCTTTTAATGAAGTTGGACTAGATTGGGAAGATTATGTCGAGTATGATGAATGCTTTGAGAGGCCAGCAGAAGTAGATTTATTGATCGGTGATTCAGCAAAAGCGGCTAAACAACTCGGTTGGGTTCCTAAGGTGAAGTTCAAAGAGCTAGTTAAGATAATGGTAGCTTCTGATTTGGAATTAGCTAATAACGAGTAAGTAATGAAGTGTGCAGTTATAACTGGTGTCAGTGGTCAAGACGGGTATCTTACTGCTAACTATTTGCTTTCTAAAGACTACAAGGTTATAGGTCTGAGCCGAACTAAAGGACGAGCTATAGAACATCATAATTATTTTAGTAAGATTATTGATTTTACTATAGAAGAGACAATAAAAGAGTTCTTAGCTCAAAATACTGATATTGATGAGATTTATCATTTCGCAGGAATCAGTGTGCCTTCTTTAGCCAATGCAAATCCTAATCAAGCTTTTAGGGTAAATGTAGCTGCTGTAGAGGTTTTACTCTCTTCTGTTTTTAACAATCATCCTTCCTGTAAAGTATTTCTAGCATCAAGTAGTAGTGTTTTTGGTGCTGTTAGATCCTCTCCTCAATCTGAAGAAACATTAGTAGCTCCAAATGATGTGTATGGAATATCAAAATCTTGTGTAATTGACATGGGTAACATGTGGAGACGGAAAGGATATTTTGTATCAGTAGGGATACTATATAATCACGAAAGCAGATATCGTACTGAGCAGTTTGTTACCCGAAAGATAGTTAGAGCGGCTAAATTGATCAAAGAGGGCAAAATGAATGAAGTTAAGTTAGGTAATTTGGATTGTGTAAGAGATTGGAGTTACGCTGGAGATTTCGTGAAAGGTTTTCATTTGACTTTATTAGCTGATCGAGCTGGTAATTATATTTTCTCAAGCGGCAATTCTTATTCTGTTAGAGATCTTTGTGATTTAGCATTTAAAAAATATGGTCTTAATTATAAGGAGTATGTAAAGTTAGATGCTGAATTTTACAGGGCTTGTGAGCCTGTGGCAGTAGTAGGAGACTCTACTAAAGCGAAGAAAGAGTTAGGATGGGAAATTAAATATTCTCTTGAAGATTTAGTCAATGAACTAGCATTAGAATGCGAAAAATAACTTTATTACCGTCACATCCTGATGAAGGGTCACTTAGTATGCTACGTTATTGGGGGTTAGCTGATAAGCATCTCAGTATAAATAATAATACGAAATATGAAGTAAAGTCTTTGCTAAATCCCGAGCTGGCAAGATTGAAGTCTTCATCAAATAGGTGGAAGAGAGCTTATTCTAAATATTTAGCATATCCGTTAAAAGTTAAGACAAGTAATCTAGGTAATTTGGTTCATATATTAGACCACAGTTCATCCCATTTATTAAAATACATAGGTAAAGATGTAAAAAAAGTAGTTACAGTACATGATATTATACCTTTGTATTCGAATGAAGAGATTTCAGCAAAGCAGTTGAGTCGATTCAAAAAAGTCTTGTCGTATTTAGATTATGCTGACCAGATTATTGCTGATTCGGAATACACTAAAGATGATTTAATTAAGTATTTAGGTATTACAGAAAAAAAAATTAAGGTTTCGCTGTTAGGTGTGGATATGAACGAATTCACACACATAAATTCAATTGTAAAAGATGAGCATAGTGATGAACCTATAATTCTTTCAGTGGGTGGAGATGCTGAACGTAAAAATTTACAAATTTATCCGGAATTAATGAAATTACTCAAAAATCGTATACCGACTATTCGATTTTGGAGAGTCGGATCCAAAATGAAAGATGAATACTCGAAAAAGCTGAGAGTAACGTTGGGCGCTAACTTTGTAGAGTATGGTCGTATTTCAGATGAGGAATTAGCAAGGTTGTACAGGACTGCGGATGTGTTAGTAGTACCTTCTCACTATGAGGGTTTTGGATTGCCTGTCTTGGAGGGTATGGCGTCTGGCTGTCCAGTTGTGTCTTCTAATCAGAGTAGTCTTCCTGAAGTAGCTAAAGATAATGCGCATTACTTCCATCCTCAAGACGTAAAAGAAGCGTCTCAGGTGATTGGGGATTTACTTTTAAATGAAGTGGAAAAAGAAAGACTAAGAATTCGGGGGTTAGCTCGAGCAAAGGCATTGAATTGGCAAAAGCATTTTGATGAGGTGCGGGAAATATATGAGATTTTATTGAGTGAAAGCTAATGCTTCTATTTAAATCATGATAAAAGGCATCCAGATATTTAATAAGTATCTTCATTATGGGGGTGAAGAATCTTCGGTAGATAGAATTTTTGGGCATTTAAATGATGATTTGGAGATGAGACGGTGTTTTTTTGATAGTGCCGATTGGAAGGGGGAGAAAGCGCCCTCACTTTTTTCTCAGGTTCGGAACATGTTTTATAATAAAGATAGCTTTTCTAAACTTTCTCAAAGTTTAGAAAACGTGAATCCAAATTTTGTGATATACCATAATACATTGCCAGTTGCCTCCCCTAGTGTTTATCAAGCGGCCTTTGATAAAGGTGTCCCTACGATTCAGTATATACATAATTTCCGTCCTTTTTCAGTGGGGGGCGGCCTCTGGGTAAATGGAAAAATCTGTAGAGATGGCCTTAAGCATAGACACTGGGCTGAAATGTTATCTGGTACATGGCAGGATTCTAAGCTTAAATCTATTTTTATGGGTTTGGTTCTGAGGTCAATGCAGAAAAAAAAGGTTAATCAAAGAATTTCTCATTGGATTGCTATTTCTGACTGTATACGCAATGCATTTATAGAAGCTGGTGTTGATCCGAATAAAATTACTACGATTCGACATTCTTGGGATGCTATGAATAATGTTCCGGTTCATGTTGATGAGGGTTATTATGTTGTGTTTACCAGATTGATCCCAGAAAAAGGTATTTCTGAGCTGTTAGCAGCTTGGAATTTAATTCAACAGGAGGCAGCTGGCAATACTCCACGACTGGTTATTGCTGGAGATGGCGCTTTAAAATGTAAAGTAGAGCAAGCTAGTGAGAGCAATCCATTGATTGAGTATGTTGGTTATGTAGATGGGGAAAAAAAACGAGATCTACTTTCGAAATGTCGATGTGTACTAGCTCCTTCTGTATGGTTAGAGCCCTTAGGTTTGGCTTCATTTGAAGCTTATGATAATGGCAAGCCTGTTATAGCTTCTAAAAACGGGGGATTAAATGAAACTGTGTTCCATAATGAATCAGGTTTGCATTTATGTGAGGTGACACCGCTTGAAATTCAACGGCAAGTGATGAAAATGGAGAGGTTTAGCGAGGATAAACGTAGGGAAATGGGTAGAGTGGGTAGAGAATGGCTGCTGACTGAAGCTAGCCCTGAGAGGTGGAAACAGAAATTTAATGAAGTTCTTAAAAAAATTTGCTAGGCGAAGGTAATATGGAATTTCAGTTCGATCAATATTCGAGTGCAGTTGTGGCATTATCCGGAGGGGTGGATAGTTCTTTGATGGCTCGGTTAGCATTAGATGCCTATGGAGATAAGGCGTTGGCGGTTATCTCTGCTTCAGAGAGTTTAGCTCGGTCTGAAAGAGATAAAGCTGTTAGGCTTTGCGAGGAAATAGGAATTCGGTTTCATGAGATTAAGACTTCTGAGCTAGCGGATCCTGAGTATCGTAAGAATGATGGGCAGCGTTGCTTTGCCTGTAAGACGCATTTATATAAAGATCTCGCAGTTTATGCAAAAGAGTATGGTTATGATGTGGTGATGGATGGGGCAAATGCTGATGATTTAAATGATTATAGGCCTGGCAGGAAAGCTGCTAAAGAGCATGGAGTGGCCAGCCCATTGGCTGAGATGGGGATGACAAAAGCGGAGGTGAGAAAGATGGCGAAAAACCTGGGTTTACCTAACTGGGATAAACCTGCTTCTGCTTGTTTGGCATCACGTGTGCCTTATGGGGTTGAGGTTACTAAAGAAGTGTTAGGCCGTGTTGAGCTGGCAGAAGAGGTATTAAGAGATAGTGGCTTAAAAGTTTTCAGAGTAAGGCATCATGGAGATGTCGCTCGAATAGAGGTAGCTCTGGATGAGTTCGATACTTTATTTACTCATCGAGAACGTATCGTTTCTGAACTTAAGAAAGCGGGATATCTACATGTTTCAGTAGATATGGAGGGATTCCGCTCTGGTAGTATGAACGCGGCTATAAATAAGTAGTATGCAAGATAGATTTCATGATTTAGGACACACTAAAGTCGATCTTACTAGATCTGCTAGGCAGGGGCTAGATGAGGTGATTTTCGGTGCTGGTAAATCTGCTGATGAATTACTCAACATTCTACAGGCTTTGTATAAGGAGCTTGGACGAGCTATGGCGACTGGTGTTTCTGAGAAGAAGGCGGAAGTTGTGCTAGGAGAGATGGCGGATGCGATTTGGAATAGTGATTCTAAAGTGCTTTCTGTAGGTAAATATGAGTTGAAAAAGTGTGGTAAGATTCATCTAGTGAGTGCGGGAACGAGTGATGGTTTTGTGCTTCATGAAGCGGCTCATACGTTAGATTTTTTTGGTTATCAGTATGAGATGTTTGTGGATGTAGGAGTTGCTGGCATTCATCGGTTATTATCTCAAATTGATGGAATTCGTGAATGTGATATTATTTTATGTTTTGCGGGGATGGAAGGTGCTTTACCTAGTGTTTTAGCAGGTTTAGTGGATGTGCCAGTAGTTGCTGTGCCGACATCCGTAGGGGCAGGCATTTCTATAGGGGGAAGAGTGGCATTGGAATCGATGTTGAGTAGTTGCTCTCCAGGAATCGCAGTCGTGAATATTGATAACGGTTTCGGTGCAGCTATGTTTGCTGGAAAATTAATCAATCAATTTAATAAAGGATGAAAATTGCTTATATAGATGCGATAGCTGGAGCTAGTGGTGATATGTTTTTAGGGGCACTCATTGATGCTGGGGTGAATAGAGATGAGCTGGCTTCCAAACTTGCTGGTTTGGGGCTGGATGAGGCGTCACTTTCTGTGAAGAACGTTTTAAAAAATGGATTTTCAGCTAAGAAGGTGGATGTGCTGGTGGATTATGATGGTAATCCTGTGAAGGCTGAAGATTTAGATCATGTTCATCAGGGGCATAGTCACAGTCATAAGCACAGTAAAGGGCACGATCACGACCATTCGCACAGCCATTCGCATGATCATGGAGATCATCATCATGGTCCAGCGAGATCATTTTCGGATATAGTTTCTATTATTGAGAACTCTACTTTAGGTGATTCTGTAAAGAAGAAATCGATTGCGTGCTTACGACTTATTGGTGAAGCTGAGGCGCAGATTCATGCTCAGCCTATTGATGAGATTCATTTACATGAAGTGGGTGGGGTAGATGCGATTATGGATGTGGTGGGAGTGATCTTAGGATTTGAGATGCTAAATGTGGATAAAGTAGTTTGCTCTCCGCTTCCGCTAGGGAGAGGATTTGTGGAGGGAGCTCATGGTCAGATCCCTTTGCCTGCGCCTGCGGCAGCGCTGATTATGGATGGGCTGCCAATTTATGGTGTGGATATAGATAAAGAATTAGTGACTCCTACTGGAGCTGCATTGGTAAAATTTATAGCCGATGAGTATGGAGTGATGCCTGCGATGAAGTTGATCAATCAGGGTGCTGGTGCTGGAACGAGAGATTTAGTAATCCCGAATATTTTAAGGCTGTTCATTGGTGAGCGGAGTGATGCGATAGAAAGGCTATTTATGCTAGAGTCTGATGTCGATGACATGAGTCCTGAGCAAGCGGGGAGGAGCATTTCTAAGCTTGTGGATGTGGGGGCGCTAGATGTGACAGTTATTTCGGTACAAATGAAGAAAGGTAGGCCTGGTATTAGAATTTCTGTATTAGTAGATGCTAAGAATAAAGAGCTAGTGAAAGAAGCTTTTTTTAAGGAGACGAGCACGTTTGGAATTCGTGAGTTAGTAGTCGATAGGCATACTTTGAAACGAGAAGTCGTTGATGTGAAAACGGATTATGGAGTGGTGAGAGTCAAGCAAGGTTTTTATCTAGGAGAGCTGATTAAGCAGTCGCCAGAGTATGATGATTGCGAGAAACTAGCAGAAGCAAACGGGGTCACTTGGCGTGAAGTCTATGATGCAACTATCAAAGTAATTTAAACAATGAATAAAGCAAAAGTAAGTGTTTGGAAAGGTAGTGCCAACTACGAAGATTATGAGGAGGTAGAGAGTCTTGTGCATGGGTCATTGGATGCGTTAGATTTAGACGATCGTTTTTTTCGGGCTGGAGATAAAGTTGTCTTGAAGCCGAACTGGGTGAAAGAGCATGATGAGAGATTTCCAGGGCCTGATCAATGGGAGCATGTGGTGACGCATCCTTATGTGATAGAGGCGGTGATTAGCTGGGTAGCTCCTCGTTTGTCCGGTGATGGTGAGATAGTAGCTTGTGATGCTCCGCAGACGGATTCTTCTTTTGCTAGAATACGTGAATATTGTGAATTAGATAAAATGATCGAGCGTAGTCAAGCTAGGTTTCCAGAGCTTAAAATAGGGTTGTTAGATCTACGCCCTGAGGAGTGGAATGCTGTAGATGGCGTGACAGTGAGTAAGACGAAGCTAGAGGGGGATCCGCTGGGTTCTATGCATGCTAAGCTGAATGAAGATAGTGAGTTTGTCGGGTTTTCAGGACTTGGCCAGTTGTATGGAGCGTCTTATAATATGGATGAGACGAATGAGCAGCACCAAGGAAATAAGCATGAGTATATGCTATGCAGGACTCCTATGGATGCGGATGTGCTGATTAATATTCCCAAGCTGAAATGTCATAAAAAAGTAGGAGCTACTGTTGCATTAAAGAACCTAGTTGGAATCAATGCGAATAAGAATTGGCTACCGCATCATACTGAGGGAACTCCTTCACAGGGAGGTGATCAGTTTCCTAAAGATTCTGCTAAAGCGAAACTTGAAAATAGTATCATGGGGAAGATGAAGAAGATTCTCTATGGGAATGATTTATTATCTAAGCTATTTGTGCCTGTGAAGAAAGTTGGGAGGGTCATTTTTGGTGATACTCAGAGTGTTGTTAGATCTGGAAATTGGCATGGTAATGATACTTGCTGGAGGATGGTGTTAGACTTAAATAAGTGTCTTTTCCATTTCAATGGGGCGGGCGAGTTGCGTGAAAAGCCATTGAGATATTTAGCTGTGGTGGATGGAATTATTGGTGGAGATAAGAATGGCCCGATGGCGCCAGATGCTAAGCCATCAGGAGTAGTGATAGCGGGTTCGAATCCTGTGTCTGTGGATTCCGTGTCTGCGGCGATGATGGGATTTGATTTTAGAAAACTTAGCATGCTTACTGGTGCTTTTGCTGCGGATAGAAAGCCACTTTGTGACTTTGATCCTGATGAGGTGGTGGTTCATTCTAATGAACCAAGACTAGAGAAGAAGCTAGTAGATTTTACGGGTGATGATGGCTTTGCTTTTGAAGCTCACTTTGGGTGGGTAGGTGCGGTGGAGTATGATGACAGAAATATCGAATTAGCGCATCCATTTCCTCCTAGTTTCAGAAATGGCAAGAGTTCTTCGGATAAACCTTGTTGCCGTGGTTAGGTAATTTAATTAGAAGAGATGAGGCAGTCTTTAAATATAGTGAGATTTCTTGATCTGCTTCACCCTTTAGAGATAATGGACTTGAAATTATTCTTCATTCATTGTTCCAGAGTAATGAAGAATATAAACAAGATCTGTATGGGAGTTATATTAGCTTGTTAAGAATAATGATGAGTTTTGAGCGAAATATATTGAGACTTACTATTTAATGATTCTGTAAAGATGAGTCTAGAAGATAAATTATACCCAATACTTAAGGTTTATGAAGCTTGTCCTCAGTGGATGAAGAATCTAGCTGGTTCTATTTACCGATTGGTTCCAACCAGAATTCGTTATGGTAAAGTCTATCCTGAGTTTCAACAGCTGATTGAAGAGAGTTATGATTGGGATAGGGAGGAAATAGATACTTATCAGTTTGAGCAGCTTAAGGCGTCTTTAACTGAAGCTTGGAATTATTGCCCTTTTTACAGAAAGCATTTTGAGGCTGTTGGAGTTCATTTAGAAGATTTTAAAAAGCTTAGTGATATTCAGAAATTCCCTACTATTTCTAAACAAGATTTACTTGATTATGAAGATGAGATAAGTTCTCAAAATCTAACAGATTCAGAAAAATTAAGAATCACGACAGGTGGGTCAACAGGAGTACCCGTGGGGTTTCATCTTCAGAAAGGTGTTTCTCGTTCCAAAGAGCAAGCATTTCTGGAAGGGATGTGGATGCGCTCTGGTTATGATGTGACGTCTAAAGTAGCAGTGGTGAGAGGGCATGTGACTTCTAAATTCTCTGATGGGAAGGTGAGCTATTATGATGCCACTAGAAATTGGTTAATACTTTCATCTTATCATCTAACAGAAGATAGGATAGATGATTATCTAGAGGAGTTAAATAAATTTATGCCAGATTATCTACATTTTTACCCTTCATCTGCACTGGCTATTGCGGAGATTTTAAAGTCAACAGGAAAGCAATTAGGCTTTAAACCAAGGGGGATGCTATGTGGTTCGGAACGTTTAGAATTGCCACAGAAAAGAATTTTAGAAGAAGCGTTTGGATGTAGAATTTATCGTTGGTATGGACATGCTGAGCGCATCGTTCTTGCTGGTGAGGGAGAAAAAAGTGAGCACTTTTATTTTTGGCCTACATACGGTTTTACAGAATTAGGAGAAGCAGATGAGAATGGTTATCGGGAGGTGATAGGAACTACTTTTCACAATAAAGCAATGCCTTTTATAAGGTACCGTACAGGTGATTATGTTATGCCCATAGAGGATTCTGAAGAAAGAGAATACCCGTGGCTAGCGGTTAAAGCGGTGGCAGGGAGAGAGCAAGAATTTTTAGTGACTGGAGATAAAAGGAAAATTTCTCTAACGGCATTTAATATGCATGATGGGATTTTTGATGGACTTTATGCAGTGCAGTTTTTCCAAGAGAAGGAAGGTGAAGCAGAATTTCGCTATGTGCCAATGGATAACTTTACTGAATCTAGATTGACCATAATTAAGCAAGGGATCGCTCATAAATTAGGAGATGATTTCATCATAAAATTAATAGCTGTTGATGAGACAGAAAAAACGCCAGCGGGAAAGCATCGCTGGCTAATAAGTAAATTTTAACTATCGTAATGAAACAAATCGCACAATACCAAGATGGTAGACTAGAGCTGCAAGAAGTTCCTGCGCCACAGATTCCTTGGGGTGGAGTTCTGGTGCAGAATACGCACTCTGTGATCAGTCCGGGAACTGAGAAAATGAAGGTGGAGCAGGCTAAGATGAATCTGCTACAGAAGGCGAAAGCGCGTCCGGATCAAGTGAAGAAGGTGCTGCAGTCTGCTAAGACGCTTGGCTGGAAGGCCGCGTATGAGAAAGTGAAAAATCGTTTAGAGTCTCCTACTCCTTTGGGCTATAGTGCAGCAGGTGTGGTAGTGGATGTTCATGCGGCCAATACTAGGTATCAGATAGGTGACCGTGTAGCGGTGGCAGGTGCGGAGTGCGCCTTTCATGCAGAGATGGTGGCGGTTCCAGAAATGCTGACTGCTAAAATCCCTGATGGGGTTAAGAATTGGCAGGCAGCATACACGACGATGATTTCTATCTCTATGCAGGGGATCCGCCAGGGGAATTTAAGTTTAGGGGATAGAGTGATGGTCTTTGGACAAGGGCTGGTTGGATTGCTTTGTACTGCTCTGGCTAAAGCTGCGGGTGCGAGAGTGATGGCGGTAGATCTGGACTCGAGCAGGCTCGATGTGGCGAAGCAGATGGGGGCCGAGATGGTGTATAATCCAAAAGATGGTACAGATATTCAAGATGTTGTTAGAGAATGGACAGATGGTTACGGAGTGGATACTTCATTTATCTGCACAGCAGGGAGTAATATTCCTTGTGATCAGAGTTGTGATGCATTGAGAAATAGAGGGACGCTTGTTATTGTTGGAATTACAGATCCTGTGTTAGACTGGAAGCGTTATTATAAGAAAGAGATTAGAACGGAGTTTTCATGCTCATATGGCCCGGGGCGCTATGATGCTAATTACGAGTGGGGTGGAAATGATTATCCTATTGGTTATGTTAGATGGACTGAACAGCGTAATTTTGAGTGTGCCTTGGAATTGATAAGATCTGGCGATTTGGATCTTAGTCCGTTGACTTCGCGTTCGGTAAAATTTGATGATTGCTTGGCGGTTTATGACGATTTGATGGAGCCTGGTTGTGCCGATATTGGCGTGGTTCTCGTGTATGGTGAAAGCGAGCTTCCTGAAATTGAGGATACGAAGCCTATAGATGGTGCAGATCATTTAAGAGCAGATGATGGACGAGAAGATAGAATGCGATCAGCAATTGATGCTTTAGATATTTTCGGAGCGGGGAATTTTGTTAGAACGATGCTGCTGCCGCATTTGAAAGATAGGGTGAAACTAGGGAGTATTGTTACGCAGACGGCTCTGAGTGCTAAGCATGTTCAGCAGAAATTTGGATTCGAGGGGCTAGAGACTGACTATACTAAAACGCTTGAACAGAAGGGGAATAGAGCAATCTTAATAGGAACTCGGCATAATATGCATGCGCCGATGGTGATAAATGGACTGCAGTCTGACCGTCATGTTTTCGTAGAGAAGCCGCTTTGCCTGACCCGTGAAGAAATGGCGGAGATAGATGAGGTTTATAAAGAGAGTAAGGGCTCAGTTATGGTAGGATTTAATCGCAGATTTGCTCCTGCTACTGCGGACATCAAGAAGAAGATGGATGCTACTCCAGGCCCAAAAACACTGGCGTATCATGTTCACAGTGGGAAGCTAGATCCGGAAAGTTGGTATTCTAATTTTGAGGAAAGTGGTGGCAGAATTCTTGGTGAAGCGTGCCATTTCTTAGATTATTTTAGCTATATGTTTGGAAGTAAGCCAGTGAAGGTGACTGCGCAGAATGTATGGAGCACAGATGGGAAAATTGATTTTTCGGATTCTGTGACAGCACAGGTAGAGTACGAGGATGGCTCTTGTGGTCAGTTGATTTATACTGCTGAAGGAGATCACACTTTTCCTAAAGAATTATTTACTGTCTATGGTGCTGGTCTGGTAGCGAGGTGCGAAAATTTTCAGAAAGTGGAAATCTGCCAGAATGGTAAGAAACTGAGCTCTAAACATAACTCAAAAGGTCATGCGGAAGAAATGATGGCATGGGCTAGATACCTGAGCGGAGAAGCTGAACACCCGCTCCCGTATGCTGAGTCAAGATCGGCGATGCACCTCACGTTTGGATTGTTAGAAAGTATTCAGCAACGACGCTCTGTCGAGCTATAGACAATCATTTATTTTAATGGCTAAAATTGCTTGGTATTATAATCGGCTAAAAGCGATGGGAGCGAAAGAAGTTCTTTTGCGAGTGCGTGAGCATGTGCTGAAGATAACTGAGTCGAGGCACTTTGAGCGGTTGAGCTCTGTGGATGTGGATGAGCTAGAGTCGGTGAATGATTTTCCTAAACTTCCGCCGAAAAATTCTCTAACAGATGATGAATGTGCCGGGATCAAAGAAGAGTCTGATGCTATATTAGCTGGACAGTGGCATGTGTTACGTGGGCATACCTTCCAGGTAAAGTTTCCTCCTGCATGGCATCAAGATTATTTATGCGGTGAGGTAGTGCCAGATGGAGCAAGACTCCAAGCTAAAAACCTTGATCACAGGAGTTTGTCAGAGGGAATAGATCCGAGAATAGTATGGGAAACCAATAGATGGATACAATTTGTGAGACTAGGTCAGTATGCGTGGTTAAAGAATGATGAAGCTGTTGCTGAAACGATTATTAGCTCACTGGAAGACTGGGTGAAAGAGAATCCTCTGGGCTACGGAATTAACTGGACGAGTCCTATGGAGCCTGGGATCAGGTTAACGAATTTCACTTGGATTCATGCGTTTCTGAGTGAGGCAAATTTGAATGATGAATTAGCTGTTCGTTTAGATAGACTATCGGCAGCTGTTATACCAAGTCATGTGTGGTGGGTATGGCGCTATCATTCTATAGGAACATCTGCGAATAATCATTTACTTGGAGAACTTTGCGGCCTGATGATGGCTTTGACACGCTGGAAAGGTGGAGAGAAGTGGGCTGTCGATTTTAAGAAAATATCTGAAATTATGGTTAAGGAGCTATTGTTGCAATTTTCTTCTGATGGAGGAAATAAGGAACAAGGTTTACATTATCATTTATTTGCGTGGGAAATGGGTTGGCAGGGAATTCTTGCGATGCAAGCTTTAGAAATGGAGGTGAGCTCTAATTTGTTAGAGAGGATGGGAAATGCAGCTAACTTTTTCTCTACTGTGGCCTCAACCGATGAGCCGTGGGATTTTGGGGATTCTGATGATGCGCATGTGACGCCGATTTTTCTGAGAGAAAAAACATGCCTTCAAGAATGGCAAGCCTGGATGCAGGGAACTAGTTTAGGGAGTTTTATAAGCCATTGGTTTGGAAAATCACCGTATTATAAAGGAGGCCAACATTATGGCGATTGGGTGCTATTTCCAGATTCTGGTTATGCTGTTTATAGAAAAGATGGATTGATGCTTAGGTTAGATGGTTCTCCTCTGGGTTTTGGATCGATGGCAGCTCATGGACATTTAGATGCATTGCATTTATCAATGTGGTATGATGGCAAAGCCTTAATTATCGACCCTGGCACAGGTAGTTATTTTGATAATAAAGATGTGCGTGATTTCTTCTTATCTGCCGAAGCTCATAATGCGCCATACTTGCTATCGAGTGAGGATTATCCAATCCATGCGGGACCGTTTTTGTGGACGAATCATCATGATAATCCAGCTTGGTTTCCTTCTGATAATAGCATGAGAGTCACTGTGAATTATGGTGAATCTCAACTCTCTAGAACGGTTCAAGTGAAGGGAGATGAAGTTCTAGTTACCGATGATATAAGTGGTTATAATGGAGAGGTGATGACTACTTGGCTGGCATCTCCTGCGGTTGAATTTTTAGCAGATGGATCAGTGCAAAGAGAGAGAATTTGTTTAAGGTGTGAAGTAGATAATGAGAGGATGATATTTCATAAATCTGAGGTGAAAAAGCAAGCAGGACACTGCTCAGCATATTTCAGAGCGCATCAATTTTCTCCGTTTGCTCAAGTAGTGAGAGTGTGTGAAGATGGAAGCTCAAGTCAGGTAACAAGGTTTAATATAGAAAAAATAAAATAATGAAGATTAGTATTTTTGGACTAGGGTATGTAGGTGCGGTGACTGCTGGATGTCTAACAGAAGCTGGACATTCAGTTATTGGTGTGGATGTGTTTGAGAAAAAAGTGCAGGCTTTTAATGATGGGATAAGCCCTATTGTGGAGCCTGGCTTGAATGAACTTATGGCAAATGCGAAGCAGAATGGTCAAATCTCTGGAACGACCTGTGCTAAAGATGCAGTCCATTCTTCCGATATCTCGATTATCTGCGTGGGTACTCCATCACAGGAAAATGGGCGACTGAATCTGAATTATGTGCGCCAGGTTACACAGCAGATAGCGGATGCGATCTCTAGTAAATTTGGTGAACATGCGATTATTTTTCGTTCTACGATGTTGCCAGGTAGTACACGTGAGATGGTAGATGCTTTTCTGCAGCCATTGATCGACGCAGGGAAAATGACTGTTTTTTATTGTCCTGAGTTTCTCCGTGAGGGTACAGCTATAGATGATTTTAGAGATCCCTCTCTTGCGGTGATCGGGACGGCTGAAGGTGAAGTAACAGGGAGAGAAGACGTCGCTCTTTTGTTAGGGAATAATCCAGAGGTGTTGTCTTGGGAAGGTGCGGAGTTAATTAAGTATTCATGTAACTATTTCCATGCAGTAAAGGTTGCATTTGCGAATGAGATAGGGCGAGTGGGGAAAAACTTAGGAGTTGATTCAACTCGTGTTATGGATGTGCTTTGTAAGGATACTCGCTTGAATATTTCTAGCTATTATATGCGCCCGGGGAATCCCTTTGGCGGCTCTTGTTTGCCTAAAGATGTGAGCGCTCTTGCTTCACATGCGAGGCAAGAGGGGGTATCGATGCCGATTTTAGATAGTGTGGTGCCTTCAAATAATGCGCATCTAGATGCATTACTAAATACGATACAGAAAGGGGGAGAGAAGAAGGTCGCGATTCTAGGATTAGCCTTTAAAAAAGATACTGATGATCTGCGTGGTAGCCCTATGGTCAATGTAGCAGAGTATTTGTTAGGGAGAGGATATGAGCTGAAAATTTATGATCCTCATTTGAATCTAGCAGAGTTGATGGGGAGTAATGAACGTATTATTTCTAGAACGATGCCACATTTGTCCGAACTTCTATGTGAGTCAGTAGTGGATTGTTTGGATGGTGTGGATTTGGTCATAGCTGCACAGAAGTGTACGACTGTTGATGAGTTACGACCATTGGCAAAAAATGGTCAGCGAGTGATTGATGTGAACGGATGGAGCGAAATTTCATCATTAGATTGGACTTATGAGGGGAGCTGTTGGTAGTTTCGTTTTGAGAAAGAATGGATAGTAAAAGAATACTGATCATAGTTGAAAATCTTCCAGTGCCTCTAGATAGGAGAGTCTGGCAAGAAGCGTGTGCACTTAGAGATATGGGGCATACGGTTACTGTGATTTGCCCGCAGATGCGTGGCTACACTGAGCCAGAGGAGATGCTTGAGAATATTAAGATTTATCGACATTCTATAAGTGGTGAGGCTTCAGGTATTTTAGGTTTCATCTTGGAATATACCACTGCCCTGTGGGGTGAAAGCCGATGTGCACTTAAAGCATGGAGAAATGAGGGTTTCGATGTGATTCATCTTTGTAATCCGCCAGACCTTTTATTTTTAGTGGCTTTTCCCTATAAGCTGCTTGCAGGTGTGAAGGTGCTGTTTGATGTACATGATATTTGGCCTGAAATGTTTGAAGCGAAGTTTAGTAAGAAGAATCCTATATACTGGGCTGTTAGGCTTGCTGAGAGATGCACTCTTGCTATGGCGAATGTAGTTATCGCGACTAACGAGACGGTGCTTAAAACTGTGAAGCAGAGAGGCAAGAAAAAAGATGAAGATGTGTTTGTGGTGAGGACTTCACCAAATGCGATCGATCTTTCTGTCCCGGAAGTTCCTGAACGAAAGAGTGGTAAGAAGTTTTTAGTAGGCTATATTGGCGTAATGGGAGATGCTGATGGAGTAGATTATTTACTCAATTCTGTAGCGTATATAATTCATGATTTAGGCAGAAAGAATGTGCAATTTTGTCTTATGGGTTCGGGTCCTCAATGGGATAAATTGAGCATAATGCGGAAAGAGCTCGATATAGAGGAATATGTTGAAATGCCAGGAAGAGTGACAGATCGATATCTTTGTGAAACTTTAAAAACCATGGATCTTGGTGTAGGCTGCGACCCCATAAATTCTTATAATGACCACTGCACAATGAACAAAACTCTCGAATATATGGCATTTGGGAAGCCACAAGTATTATTCGGAATACACGAGGGGAAAGTGTCTGCAGGTGATGCAGCTGTGTATGTGATGGAAAATTGCCCTAAGAAATTAGCTATTGCGATATTAGAAACTTTAGATAATCCTGAGCTAAGTGAGACAATGGGTAAGATAGGTAGAGAACGTATTCAGGGAGATTTGAGCTGGAAAAGGTCAGTAGAAAACTTAGCTGATGCTTATGAGAAACTAGGTACTTAGAAATGAAAAATCTGATAGAAATTAAGAACTCCTGGCTTGGAATAAGCATAGGTGCAAAACTAACAACTTCTTTTGTTGTTAGTTTGCTTGTTGTGCTGGTATTTGTCTTTCCGTATTCTGCAGGTTATAGTTTTCAAAGAAGTTCTATGGCAGTTCAGATGGCGACTCTTTATCAATGGGAGAATGGAGAATGGATGTTTGGCTATGCCGTGGTGCCGCTAATTCTAACATTAGTAGTTTTAAAATTTGATGAAATACGGAGTGTAGAAATTAAAGGTTCATTTACTGGAATATTCATTCTTATATTCTCGTTTTTGTTATACTGGGTTGGGTATAAAACTAATAATAGATATTTCGGGTTTACAGGAATTCAACTACTAGTAATGGGGCTGATTCATTTTTATTTAGGCTGGAAAATGTTTTGGCAGTTAAAGTGGTTATGGTGTCTTTTAGGCATGGTGTGGCCTCTTATCTTTTTAATAGATGTGATTTCTTTTCCCCTCCAAATAATTGTTACAAAAATAACCTCTGTTTTTCTGAATTTTATAGGGGTAGATAATGTCCAGAACGGAACCTCATTACTCTCCGCGGCGAGTGATTCGCAACAACAGGGTGAAGCATTTAGTTTGAAAGTTGCTGCGGCATGCAGTGGAATAAGGTCTTTATTCGCTCTTATTTTGATTGGTTTATCATTTAGTTATCTTGTGATGAAGACAGATCTCAAGAGGTTGATGTTGATAGCATGTATTATACCATTAGTAATTTTTGGGAATTTCATTAGGATGAATCTTTTACTTATAGGTGTTGCTTTTTTAGGCAATGAAACAGCAATAGGAACTGAAGTTGATCCTTCTGGTTATCACATTGGCGCGGGCTTAGTCGTATACGTATTGGTTCTACTAGGCTTATTATTTATGTCTAAGCTAATACAAGGAGAAGTTAAGTTCTTTAAGAAAAAGAGGGCGATTAGTAGGAAAGTCTAGATTTATTCATATGGTTCTAAAAAATATCATCGTATTGTTGTTAGCCTTAGCGAGCCTATGGCTATGTTCACTAGCAACAGAGTTAAAACTTGAAGAGGGTGTAGGCGTGATTATGGACTCTGAATGGAAGATGGAAGGCCATACCATTATCGAAGTAGAGCCTAGTGACGCAGAAAAAGACCAATTACCTAAGGATACTACTTTCAATAAAAAGTTAATTTATCCATCCAATGTTCTTTCACGTGAAGAGGCGCATGAGAAAATGGTTCATGTGACTGTAGTGCTTAGTGGAGCAGATTCGCGGAGTATCCATAGACCTGAAATTTGTTTGCCTGGGCA
The DNA here is from genome assembly GCA_032274145.1 of Herpochondria borealis. Taxonomy (NCBI): domain Eukaryota; phylum Rhodophyta; class Florideophyceae; order Ceramiales; family Ceramiaceae; genus Herpochondria; species Herpochondria borealis. The sequence continues at coordinate 7,916 of JAVCKV010200480.1, read as the reverse complement.
GGGATGGGGTATATCCGCGAGTGAAAAAAAGGTAGTCAAACTTGAAAATGGTGATTTGACCGTGACGCAATTAATTCTAGAAAGAGAAGATTCATTAAAAGATGGAGGGAAACAAAAAACACGGGCTGTATACAATTACTTTTTAGTGGGCAAAGATAAGACTACGGCATCTACGTTCGTCCGAATATGGTTAAGTAATTGGGATAATCTAATGCACAACAAAGCTCACCGATGGGCATATCCTAGTTTTATGTCTAGCTACATTGTGAAAGGAGATGGTGAAGATGCTAAGCGAGAAAAAGCGATGCATATGAGAGTGCAACATACTTTGCAGAAGATTAGTCCGCAGATTTTAAAAGGCGAGGTTGTCATTCAGTAGAGCTCTATTGTGGTCATTACTAAATGAATAAATTCAAAATGAGTGATGTTAAGATTTTAAAATACTAATAGAATGAAACAATATAGTCAGATAATAATCACTTTATTGCTCGTAGCTGCTGTTATGTTTGCAGGTGTTTTTGCTGTAACCACGTCAACATTATTACAATCGATCCCATGCGCATTAATCGGACTGGCGTGTTTGATAACGTTGTTGTTTGAAAGAAATGCAGTTCGGATAGATAAGTCTTTTATCTTATGGCTTTTAACGACCATTTATTTTATCACGAGAGCTTGGTTGTCACCCGCTAAGGATTTTGCAGTAAGTGATTTGATTTTAATACTTTCCGTGAGTGGAGTGTTTTATCTTAACGCGTATGTTTTAGTAAATAAAGCATCTCAATATTTACTATTAGGAAGTGTGATTTTGTTAGGTGTTTTTAACGCCTTGAATTTCGTGCCTGCAATAGGATCGTTACGCGATAATCTTATTCCTTTTGCAATAGGAGATCATCAATCAGGTATGTATAACCATCGTAATTTTTGTGGAAATATGATGATGATGGTGAGTTTGTTTCTCGCTAGTTTGATACTATGGGGGAATATGAAGAAAATGTACCGAGTATTATTGATACTCACTTTTTTAGGTGTATGCGCCGCGCTAGTTTTATGTGGTGCTAGGGGAGCTTACTTAGGTTTAATAGGGGGGATGGTGATAATATTGATTTTTAAAGTCTTGGCGAATGGTAGCAGCAGTAGTATGAAAATTAGATCTTCTGGATTATTGTTACTTAGTATTCTAAGTGTTAGTTTATTACTATTTGGAGGAATTAAATTACTAAATAGTAGGGGGACAGATGTTTCAGATTCTTTACAGTTTGCCAGTAGAACGAAGTATTTTGGTATGGCTATAGATCAAATTCCTGATGCGCCTTTTTTCGGTAGTGGAAGTATGAGCTATTCGTATAAATGTTATGAAAATTGGAGTGGTGCATCAAGTTGGAATGATGATCATGTCTGGGTTCACAATGAGTTTTTACAGACTATTACGGATTATGGTATAGTGGGGCTAATGTTGCTTATTTTGTGTTTAATGAGTGCCATCTATATCTTTATTCAACACTATTTTACTTTATCGAGTTCATATAAACAAATGAGTAAAGTTAGGATTATTTATGGAGTTGGAGGTTTAGCCGTCGTTATAGGGTTTTGTATAAACTCAATGGTGTCGTTTCCTGCTCATAGTTTACCTAATATCATGATTTTTGCACTAGCGTTATCATGGCTAGTAAAACCAAGAGAGGTAGAAAATAAAAAAACTGGGCTTTATTTACATAAATTTGCAACGTTATTTTTAATGGGAAGTATTTTTGTAGTATCATCTAATGAGCTAAAAGCTCTCAAAATATTTAGTAAATATGGTATTTTTGTTGATAATGCTAGATGGGTGGTAAGTGATCATACAAATGACGATAGTTGGTATAATGGACTACAAGAGGTTGTGTCGGCTGCTCCTAGCTCTCTAAGGCATGAAAGGTTATCCAGCCTTATTTTGCAGAGAGCGAAGCGAGAAAAAGACTTATTAAAGAAGAATAAATTACTTTCTGATGCTTTAAATTATTGCGATCTATCTCTTGAATTTAATCCAGAAAATTATAATTCGATCCGGAATAAAGCCAAGTGTTTGTTTTTGAGTGAAAACTATTCAGAGGCTAATAAGTGGTATGAAATATTAACTAAAAAGACCAAACTTAGAGCGAAATATTATCAGCCGCAAATACTGCAAGCTCGATGTCTAGCAATTTGGGCAAAGAGTTTAAGTGTTAAGGGTGAAATGGCAAAGGCGACAGAATTATTTGATGCAGCTTATGAAGTAATTGTTGAAGCGAAAGCTAGTAATAAAAAAGTTTTTATTGATAATATTAGCTTTATAGAACGTGAAAGAATAAAGCATATGATGATTAGCAATGATGTTAGTCTCGATGCATCATTTAATGATTTCTATAATAATCGATTTAAGAAATATGAAGGAATATTGGCAAAATCTAATCAACTCATACAACATGCAAATCTTATAAAATTATATGCAGATAAGAAATTTTATAAAAGAAAACCTAAGATTGCATATAAATGGTATAAATTATCGTTACAGTGTTATAAAAAGATCCCAAAAGAATTAAGCTCAGAGTTTACAGCAGAGCAAAAGGAATTACTCGTGAAACGCATAGAGTTTTTTAAAGAAGCAAATATTAAACCTGCAAAATAAGAAATGTTAGGATCAGCACGCAAAGAACAATTTTCAGTACAGGTTTTCCAGTTGATAGACGCGGCATTGGTGTATTTGTCTTTTGTTGTGGCTTCTTGGTTTAGGGAGCTATTTAAAGGAAGTAATGCAGATGGATTTGGTTTGGATGCAGTACTATGGATGGTCTATTTACTAGTACCCGCGGTTCCTCTGCTGCTAGAAATGTTTAATTTTTATAATGATATTCTTCGTAAGAAAGTTTCGCATGCAATTGTGCAGCTTGTTCAGAGTTTTACATTAATTGGTGCTGTTTTGGGAGGCGCGTTTCTGCTTTTTAAATTACCTTATGGTAGCAGATGGATTACCGTGATTGGCCTCGTGTTAGTTTTTATTGCTGTTAGTGTTAGGTTCACTATTTCTAGATTCTATCTTAGAAAAAGAGTGAAAGAAGGTGCGAAGCGTGAGCGTGTAATTATCGCGGGTACTTCGAAAGACATAGCAACCTTCAAAGAGAGCATTCCAGATTCTGTTTCTGATTATTGGGTGGTCAAAGGTGAGTTTGATTTAGAGAGTGGAACTGCTGAAGAGCTAGAAGAAATATTGAGTAATGAATCAATCCAGAGAGTAATTTTTGCGGCGCAACATGCTGTGTTTAAGCAGTTGTCTGAAGCAGTTGAAATATGTGAAGCGCAGGGAGTAGAAGTTTGGATTTCAGCTAGTTTTATCCAATCGCAAATATCACGGCCTGCATTCGATACTCTAGGAGGTAATCCGATGCTAGTGTTTAAATCAACACCTGAGCTTTCTTGGTCTTTATTGTTCAAATCTATAATGGATAAGTTTGGAGCGTTATTGGTAATTGTATTATCCTTACCTTTATGGATATTTGCGTACATAGGTATTAAAATAGCGAGCCCGGGACCAGTGTTTTTTAAGCAGGATAGATCTGGTAAATATGGTAAAGCGTTCAAGATGTGGAAATTCCGAACTATGGTGATGAATGCGGAGGCTAAACTTGCGGAGGTGAAGGCTCAGCAAGGTAATGAGATGGATGGTCCTGTTTTTAAACTTAATGATGACCCTCGTGTGTTTAAATTTGCAAAGCTGTTACGTAAACTATCCATTGATGAGCTTCCTCAGTTAATCAATGTATTACTAGGTGATATGAGTTTAGTTGGCCCAAGGCCATTGCCAGTATACGAAGTAAAAGAATTTTCTAAATCTACATACCGTCGGCGTATGAGTGTGAAACCAGGCATCACATGCACATGGCAAGCGGGAGGAAGAAATACAATTACCGATTTCGATGATTGGATTAAATTGGATTTGGAATACATAGATAACTGGTCATTGTGGTATGACATTAAAATTCTACTAAAAACGATTCCCGCTGTTGTATTTGGGTCGGGCGCGAAGTGAATTTCTACAAATAACCAGATAGCCGTCAGAAATGACGGCTTTATTGTTGTCAGAGAGAATGAACATGGCACACTCTCTACGCACACTAGATTCACTTCATGAAAATCATTTCAGGCACAGCACATCAACAACTCGCGCAAGACATTGCGGCTCATTTAGAAACCAAACTAGCTAATGTAACTGTAGACTGTTTCCCGGACGGTGAAACATACTGTCAAATCCATGAAAATGTGAGGGGAGAAGATGTATTTATTATACAGCCTACTTGCCCTGCGACGAACCATAATATCATGGAAATGCTCATAATGGTGGATGCCGCCAGGCGTGCAAGTGCAGGTAGTATTAATGTGGTTATGCCCTTTTATGGATATGCGCGTCAGGACAGAAAAGATAAGCCGCGAGTCCCTATCACTGCTAAGCTAGTTGCTAATCTGATAACAGCTGCAGGGGCGAATAGAGTGCTGACGATGGATTTGCACGCTGCTCAGATTCAAGGTTTCTTTGATATTCCAGTGGATCATCTCTACGCGAGGCCAGTATTCATTAAGTATCTTCGAGATGAATTTGGCTTTAATAGTGATAATCTTGTCGTTGTTTCTCCTGATGTAGGCGGTGTGAAGAATGCGCGAGCCTATTCAGATGCATTTGGTGCAGATCTAGCGATCGTAGCGAAGCATAGAGTAAGCGCTACTAAAGTAGAGGCGATGAACCTAATTGGTGATGTCAAAGGGAAAGATGCATTTCTTATCGATGACATGACGGAGACAGGAGGCACACTCTGTGCTGCTGCTAAAATTCTGAAAGCTAGTGGAGCTAAACGTATATTTGCAGGAGTGACTCACGCTGTGATCGATGAACATGCGCGCAAGAGAATCCGCGAATCAGACATCGAGATTCTTATAACGACAGACTCGGTCCCGATGGCACACGGTGATAAGGTCACCGCTCTCTCTGTGGCGCCACTCTTTGGTGAGGCGATACGTAGGATCAATAATGGAGAAAGTGTCACTTCTTTGTTTGACATTTAGTATCTGATCTTTTACGCAGGTCACCCCGACCTGTGGAAAGGCTATTCTCTCTACCACCAGCCATATCTTTTTATAGGAATCTCCGGGATCACTGGAAACGTCTCACAAAGTAATTTGAGGCGATGTCTTACCACAAAAATAATAATAACATGGCTACAATAATCGAAGCTACACTACGTCAGCGCACTGGATCAGGCGCGCTCAATGCTATGCGCCGTGAAGGATACGTTCCTTCTGTAATCTACGGAGCAACCGAAAATAAAAATATCAAAGTCCATAACAAGACTTTCAGAGACTATCTGAATACTAAACCATCATCTCAGGTTCTCATAGACTTAGAAGTTGAAGGGCTTGGTTCACAGCAGGTTTTCATTCAGGATATTCAGTTTGATGCGATCTCTGGAGAGATTCTCCATGCAGATTTCCTCGCTGTGAAAGAAGATACAGTTCTTACTGCTAAACTTCCTATCAAGCTCCAAGGTGAGCCAGTAGGTGTAAAAGCGGGTGGACTCCTAGAGCAACTTGTACATTCTACTAAGATCAAGTCACTTCCTAAGAATTTGCCGCTACAGATAGATGCAGATGTTGAAGGTTTACAGATTGCTGACAACCTTACAATTGGTGGCATTTCTTTCCCAGAGGGTGTTACTCCAGTTCTCGATAGCAGAGTTCTAGTAGCGCTTGTGGCTAAGACACGTGCAGCACAGTCTGAGTCTGCAGAAGATGCAGCACCAGCTGAGCAAGATGCACCTAATCCAGCAGCAGAGTAATCAAATTTATTAACATTCACATGACGGAGGAATGCTCCTGTATTCCTCTCGTGAACCGTTAACGTGGCAATCAAATTGGTCATAGGTCTGGGAAATCCTGGAAGAAAATATGATCAAACCAGGCATAACGTCGGGTTTGATGTCCTAGACCGCATGGCTGTAGACGCAGGAGCGGAGTTTGCTAACCATTTAAAATGGAAAGCACACATCGCAAAGCATCCGCTCGCACTACTCATGAAACCTCAGACATTTATGAATGAGAGTGGAAGAGCAGCAGGAGCGGCATTAAGATTCTACAAGTGGCAACCAGAAGAAGTGCTCGTGATCTATGATGATGTATCTATCCCGCTAGGTTCGCTCCGCTTTAGGATGAAAGGCTCTGCAGGAGGACACAACGGAATGAAATCACTCATACAGCACTTCGGAAATGACGCTTTCCCGCGACTCAAACTAGGTATCGGTGCTCCGAGGTCTGGTGAGATGGTGGGACATGTTTTGGGGAAATTTTCCCAAGATGAAAAGCCAGAAGTGCAAAACGCACTTGATCACGCCGCTAAAGCAGTTCACTGTGCCCTCACAGAAGGTGTAGAAGCTGCTGCTAACATTCACAACGTCAATAAATAATCAAAAATAGAAATCAATTATATGAGCAGAAAATACGAAGGTCTTGTCGTACTCGACACAAAAGGCATAGACACATCAATCGACGAGCTAGTAAGCAACGTTGGGCAACAAATCGAAGCAGAAGGCGCTAAGCTAGATGAGGTTCAGAACCACGGACGCAAAACATTTGCATACAATGCACGCCAAATCGAAGGAGGTCATTATGTGAGCTATATGTTCGATGCCGCGCCTGAAGTAATCGTCAAAATTAAAGCTAGCCTTGATCTCAACGATGCTGTTTACATGCACAACTACAACCGTAAAGGTTAGTAGCAAGCAGTAAGCCAACGTTTGAAATCTGATTTAAAATAAGGGTTTATCAGCCGTTTTAGTAATACGCTATTTTCGTATTGCTAGTGCTGATAAACCCTTTTAACATATCCATATTATGGCAAGTTATAACAAAGTAATGGTCATCGGCAACCTGACGCGTGACATTGAGCTAAGATACACTCCTAAAGGAACGGCTGTCGCCGACATGGGCTTAGCTTCTAATCGCGTTCGTACCGGGGAAGATGGGCAGAAAATAGAGGAAGTCACCTACATAGATGTCACTCTCTGGGGAAGACAAGCGGAACTCGGATCTCAATACCTTAGCAAAGGGAAACCTGTATTTGTAGAAGGTAGACTTCAGACAGATACCTGGACAGATAAAGAAACAGGCAAGCAACGTTCAAAATTAAAAGTAGTTGCTGAGAATATGCAGTTTCTTGGTTCTCCATCAGGAGGTGGAGGAAATAGCAATGGTGGGCAAAATCAACAGTACCAGCAACAAAATCAGCCGATGCAGAACCAGCCGATGCAGAACTCTCCTCAAACACCGCCACCACAGCAGCAAGCACCGCCGCAAGGAGGATCTCCAGCGAGTAATATGCCAGATTTTCAAGACGAGGATGACGACATTCCGTTTTAAGAAATACAATTCTTTGGGGAATAACAGTTAATCTGTGCTACTCTTAATAGTATGGATAAGCAAAAGAAAAGAGATCAGCAAAAAAAAACACCTGAGAGATCAGGTGTTCAAACTGTCTTGTGGCTTGGCTTAGGAGTATTAGTCTACATTGCTATTCAGTGGATGCTGCCCAAAGCAGGAATGGGTTCCTGATTATTCGGTTCTAGCGCGCCAGTTGGTGAGCAATCCGACGGAAGAAAAACTGCTCCGACCTGAGGCTCTCAAGCCTGCTCTGTAAATTCTTCAGTTGAAGAATAGTTAATAAGCGATTATTCGCACGTAGCAAGTTTAAGATTTAAATTTTTAGTATCCAAGTTCTAAATTAACTTGAGTAGGCAGATCATCTATATTAGGTTTCAATATTATTTGGCGGATTCAACTTGATAACGCAACTTTTTGTTCGTTGATTAATTGTTGATGTTTGTTTAGTGGCGTCTGATAGCCGTAGCGCTTTCTGGGTC
>JAVCKV010200369.1:0-16720 GCA_032274145.1 Herpochondria borealis | reverse complement strand
GACGATTTTTCAGCCGTAACCATGGCGCACGACTGGGATGACGCCTCCATCGCCACAGCCATAACCAACCAGCAAGGATGCGAGGATGAATCATGGGATCTAATGAGTCGCATGTCAGCTCTCGAGAGTAGTCAACAGTCTGCAATGCAGATGCTTGACTTTTCGTCAATCATGAGCCATCAGAGCGGCATGATGCCTCCGTTGTCGGTGAACAGCGATTATTCGTCCGTGGCAATCTCTACGTGGAGCATGGTCGATGGCAAGGTACCCTGCAAACGATGCACCTTTCTCAATGAACCTGGGACTCAATTGTGTACCGTATGCGACTTTGCATTGGATGCGAACCCGTCTCTGACTATCGATGAACAGCTTGCGCTCCAGATGCAACGACGGGAAGATCAAGCATCGAGTGGTGGTCTTTCGCACACACCCGGTCTGTGTATGAATCCATTGGAGGGAGCCCAGGACATTACGGACAAACTGTTTCAGTTCATCAAGATGCACAACCTGAATGTACATGTCTTTGCGAAACAGCTGGATCTACAGTTTTTGATTTCTTCCAGCTGGTTGAGGTGGAGAGAAGACCTACTACGCGCTCTCGAGACCACGCAACAGGAAGTTGCATCAACACAGATGCTGAAAACACGTCAAGTTGAAAACGCTTCGCCAGTACAGGAGGCCGGAGGGTCGGAAAATGAAAGGGTTGAAGCTGCTGCCAGCATTTCTACCCACGAGGAAGAGGTATCACCAGATGGCTTGAACGCTGAGGTTGACGTCGCTCAGTCACATGAATTGCTCGAACGTGACTCAAAGCATGGAACCTCCCGCAGTCCTCAAGGTGAAGACAATAAATCAGCACAGGATTTCAGAGGGTCTGAAGATGATGAAATTGCTTCAATTGCTTCAATTGCAGCAATTGCCGAAATGTCGACAAACGTGATGCCTTGGCTAGCGTACACAACATCAAACGAGGATCCCAAAAATATTGCCACCACTGGCTTTCCGTCATTGAATAAGGTGAAAGTATACACAGAAGCACCAATCCGTCTGGGGGAAAGCTCACTTGGCTATGATGATGATCCATACGTGTGGCTCTGTGCTGTGATCCTCGGCAAGGCACAGACCAATTTCTCACTCGGGGCTCGTGTAGGCGAACTCGAAGATGCTGCGGCTGCCCGTACACTGCAGTATGGTAGTAATCGGAAGATTATCTTGCAAAGTGGAGCACAGTGCCTTCCCCTTTTGTGCCTTTGCGCTTCGCAATGGTTTGATGGGGGCAAAATTACAGAACTTGCCAACGAGCTACAAAGGAGCATCTTCGGATGGACATCCGGCGATCTTTGGGAGGTGGCCGTCAATGCTACGGACATGGAAGAGCTTCAAAGCGAGGTACGTCTTCAAGGAGATGTGATGCCCTGGTCCGAGTCAATTGATCCCCCGATAGATGATGACGAAAGCAGACATGTTCAGCACCCCGAAAGCAGCCTTCCTGGGTACGGTTACAACAACACACCGGATGCGACAGATCAAGCTACTGTGGTCGTTCCGCATACACCGGCAGAAAATTTCCGTGCGCAAGAACGTTGGAGGCAAAAAGGTCTTGGTACCGCAAGCAGACCTTTGTATCAACGAAAGCCTCAGCCGCGACAGAAGCTCTCTGACCCCAACATTTTCACCATAAAGGAGTGTGATGACTCCCTTCAAGGCACGGTTGAAGCCACTCGAGCAGAGCATCTCATGGTCTATTTCAAACAAGGACGACCGGTTAGTACACTGATCGAGGGTGTTATCAAGCTGCGAGCCGTGGGATGTCCAAACGATTTCATTGTCGGAATGCAAGGCTCAGATGTGTATGGCGTAAAGGTGAACCCACTTTTCCTACAGTACTGTAGCTCCTTTGACACCGCAACGCAAGATGCAAGAAAGTTCAAAGTGAAACTACCTTCTTTAGGTGGGCAGCTTCCTCTTCTGAGCTATTCTTGTCAGAAAAAAGTCTTCCAAGCCAATAAAGTACCACTGGTAAGCGCGAGCATCTGACTCGAGCTGTCCCTTGTTCGCCTAGCTGCTGCTAACACAAACATTCTCCATCACTCCCGACCTTCGCAGAAGCTCAAGATAGCAACAAGAAACATTTGGGAACATAATGAGGAGATTCTTCGGTCCAGCCGAGTAAGTTAAGACGTATCGTGAAGTTGCGCCTTCGCTGAATCAAGTCTGGTTCTAACAAGCCTGCCCTCAAATACGCAGGAGTCATCTGAAGGCTTCACCGTTAGTATGGAGATTGATTGTGCATCGAATCTACGCTACGGCCGCACCATTGACGATTTGCAAATTGAGATCGACTACTCTGGTAGTAGCTTGCAAATGCAGAGTTGCAGCCCTGTACCGAGAGTCGCACACATTATGGGGCCAAAGAAACCAGTATTCCGTGTCAAGAATGCATTCGTTTATGGAGCGTCGTGCAAGATTCGTGCAGTCTTTTCTCACGAGACTACCCCTATGCTGCCCTATGCCACGTTTAAGATCAAAGCTTGGTTCTCCACAACCATGTCGAATGCGACGGACTCGAAGCTTGTATTCGAAAGTGAGGACGAATACAAGGTTATGAAGCACCACGTAACGACTGTGGTATGCAGAGATGAATGGCGACATCAGTGTACTCCTAGTCTTAGAGACATAACTGTACGGAAGACTTGGCATCCAGTGGAGTAATCAGGGCGGAGCAAGCTTTGTGTCTCGTATGTAATGTACTTGATGCTTGCGCGTGCTCTCCGAGGGAGCTTTAATCGGGGAGCAGCATATCTTGTAAAATAGCATTCGGTGCTCCTAGTGGAATATTGTGTCGACGGTGGGCATCGCATCAGGAGTTGAGGCATAAATGATGCTGGTGTTTTAACTACACGAGGGTGCTACCCGCGTTAAACTTGGTAGACTACAGACCTATGAATGCTGAGTTGCAGGGAAGGGGTTGCAGTGGGATTATAACAGGATGAGTGCACCAGCCCTCCCAGCTGCTGGCTCCTGGGTAAATACTCTTAGCTACTGAAGCAGCAGAGCAATGCTGGCAGTTGTCGACAGCACTTGGTCGCATAGTACATTTAGACGTATGGGATATCTGTTATTGAATATTTATTTACCTGTTGGGTGATCGAGTGGAGGAAGCAACCCCAGATTCCAAATTGTGAGAGGGCGCAAGTATGATAGAGGCACAAGCGACGAACTGATCCCTGGACTGATCTTTGGACCGTTCAGGTGCGGGGAACAGAAAAGTGATTACCGGGTATTTGTGATGCATACTATTTATATCTATACTGTACAATGATCAGCTATTACTCATGTCACCGTCCGATACCGCATCGCACGATACATAAGAAATTGGTCGGATGAAGCTTCCTGAACCAATTGCCGAGTTCCCATCTCCGATTAACTCTCCGCTCTGGGCCTCTAACCAGTTTGCTTTTGCACTTGCACCCCATTCGTCAGCGTACAGGTTGATTGCTCGGTTTATGTACCGCCTACCTGTGTCTGGATCCCCAAAGTTGAGCATCTCTGTTCCCAAGCGCTCATTCGCCAAGCCCTCCATATGCACCATTCCAGCTCCCTTCATGGCGCTAATGGCAGCTACGTAGGGCTCCTTCAAAGTGTCGCTCATTCGATGTCGTTTCAACAAAGCCTCCTCGGCCTCCAACAGCGTCAGAAGCGGCGCCGAGTTGGGACAGTCGACAATTTTCTCCAGGACTTTCTTGGCAGCTCGCGCTTTGCGTAAATGTTGTCGCTGTCGGTGATCCCGATATCGTTGATAGTACGTGAGAGCACCATAGAACTGCCATAGGTAGTACTCGAAATGAAACCGCAAACTGGGTCCCTGCAAAGATGCAAGATCATCAAGCACGGACTCAGCCTGGGTGGAAAATCCAAAGTGGTACGCCAGCTGCAGTTTGTACAGTCTGACGGCAATCAAAGGCGATATTTGGTTGGAGGAAACGGCGTACTGTGTAAACTCGCCTTCATCCATGAATTCCCCGGAAAGGTCAATGAGAGCTCGCCAATTCTCTTCACCTGCCTGGAGATTGAGCATGAACTGTACGCAGGGTTCTAGCCAACGAGAAATCGAACCCTGGTTCAAGCTTCTCAATCTCGAGTGCATGGATCGAACATAATGTTCGAGAGCCGGTACGCTCTCACCAAGAAAGAGCTTCGCATTGATCAGGTTAACAGCAGAGTATGCGGCGAATGTGGCGTCCCCATTTGCATAGCAGTTTGTCATGGACGTCTTGATTGGCTCACACAACTCATGCAAAGGCTCCGTCCAGTGAGAAATCAAAGTTGTAACCATGGGGACGGACAATTCGTCAGTGTCCCTAGTTTTTGGGTCAGCTGCCACTTTGAGGGCCAACTTTCCGTAGCGTTGGGCATTCTGGAAACGCCCCAGGCTCAACTCGACCACCGAATATAGGGCCAGGACGCTAGAGTTCCAGCGCGACCTACCCTCGTTGAGCATGAGCTCCATTGCCAGAAACGTACAGTACGCGGCCCTTTTGTCATCATCACATCGAAGCCATGCTACTGTCTGGTACACCAGCAGTCGAACGGCGGTACTTTGCTCTCTGCTTCTCATTGATCGCATCCTTAGAAGCTCGTTGTCCGTCTTGCCCCGCAAGAGCCGTTTGATCTGCATAAACTTTCGGGTAACCTGCATATGCGTCAACTTGTCGGGCATGGAAACGCCAAGGGTTATCAGTGCCTTTTTTGCCGCCTTGATGCTCTCGGGAAAGTCATTTTCCGCAATCCCTAGCAGAACGCTCGTCACCAGCGTGTCAATCTTCTCTGAGATCGACGTGACATGCTGAAGCACAAGTTGAACAGTCACTTTGCATTTTTCGAAGTTCCCTGTTACGAGTTGTACTCTGGCGAGCAATTCGCATGTTTCCTGTGTCAAGTAGTAATGTTTGCTCCATCGCTGTCGTTTTGGGATATTTGCGAGGGCCTCCGTGAGCAAAATCTCAACCCTGAAAAAGGCAGAGCGCTCTTGGCAGTACTTGGCAGCCGCCAAGTTGAGCTTGGCGAGCTTGACCTTTTCCTTGTCACCGTGTACCAACTGGCCCGCCTGATTCAAATGAACGGCTGCATAATACATGGATTCTTCATCGTGTCGGGCGCGAAAGACATCGCCAATCACCTTGTGATAAGTATCTACTTCGGTGTCGGGAATCATGCTACGAAACGACGATTGGAGCTTGTCGTGAGTAAACTGATAACCTTCACTGGTTCTTTCCACAAAACCAACCTTTTCGGCATGTAGAAGGGATCGGAGAATGTGGGTAGCGTATCCATTGGCCTCTTCAGAACTCATGGAGAGTGGACACTCCACCGACGCAGTGTCGCTCTTTTCGTCCTTCATGGCACCACTAATTTCATTCAATATCTCTTCCTTGAAACGAAATCCAAGAATAGAAGCAATCTTGAGAACCTCCTGAATCTCCGGTGGTAGACGTTTAATCTTTAGTTCCAAAACGTCCGAAAGAGTATCAGCAAGCATGGTCTCCTTTCGAATTTCCTCACAATCGTAGCTCCACTTGTCCGTCTCGGGGTCTTGTTGGAGATACTCATCCTGTATAAGCATCTCGATGAACTGCATGACAAAAAAAGGATTACCATAAGATCGTTGAGAGATCAATTCAGCAAGTTCGATGGTCCCGTCAGACTCTTGCTCTGCTTCAATGATTGCAAGGATGATTTCGTGCACTGCCTCTTTATCCAAATTCTTGACATGAATATCGGTACTGCTTCTGATTTTCCCCATTAAATCAGTCAGGTCGGACGCATTTTCCTCGCGATAAATCAAAATTAGGAGAGTATTTGTGAGGGCAGAGTCGTGCTCTTCATCGTCGAGTAATGACTCGAGAAATTGTTGTGAGCCATCATCCATCCATTGGATGTCGTCAAAAACGAGGACTACGGGATGATCTTTGCACGTCATGGCACGCAAGAATCGCTTGCACGCATCTTCAAACTTGTGCGGGTTAATCTCTGAACAAGATTTCTCGAGCTCATCATCATCAGTGTCCACGACGAGCCTCTGTTGCGTGTCTTGAGGTTGCAAGTCTAGGAAACGAGTGAGCGATGACACTACTTTGCACAAGAGCTCTGCATCGTCTCCCAGTTCCTTTTTCAAGTCGTCTCGTCGTGCAGCGTACTCTTCACTCTGCGAGATAACGTCGCAAAGGTCGGAAAAGACTGCTACAATGGCTGAAAATGGTTCATGATCTCCGGATTGAAAGAATTTTCCGGCACAAAAGTAACCATTGGAATTACAAACGGGTGCTCTCAAGGAATCTGTCAGGGATGACTTCCCCGTTCCGCTTTCACCATGAACCAGAACCACTTTATTCGTCGTATCTCTGCCCTTCATGGTCGAAAATGCCTCTAATAGCCTCGCTGTTTCTCGCTCTCGTCCGAAGAGCTTGGGGGGAGCTATTTCCGTGGCCTCATCTTCGTCAAAGGCGTTGTAGTAAGTATCAGTAATGGAACTAGCGACACTCAGCTCGTCCATGGTTGTTTTTGTTTTGTAACTAATAACCAATAGTGACAGCTACATGTGAATGTACTCGTCATGATGTGCTCTCAATGCACGCGTGTGTCTAATGACTTTGGAAAGTCATTTGCCAAACATTTATACATGTTGTCGCACCCAGAGCGATTGTCGCGTCGCATCTGGTCGTACATGTATTTGAAGCACAGGTGTACTACCGCAAAATACTCCCTATTGCTGATGGCATCAATTCGGAATGTTCCGAAAGCGTGTCGGTGCACCTACAATTGTGGTCTGAGTATCTGATAGAGCTGGAGTCTGAGTTCGAAAAAACCAACTGGGAGGCAAAATAGTTTTATGGCTGGAGCATATTATGACTGCTTCCAGCTTCACAGGCTAAAAGTTCGCAAGGCATCTCAAATGGCGGGGCTTGCCTGGCTCTCTAGCTAATAATAGAGTAGCAGAAGGCCATTTTAGCCAGTGACCGCTTTCACGCACTACTATAACACCGTTTCCCATAGAGTAGAAGCATTCCCGAAGTGCACTCAACCTGTCTTCTGAGCCATGTGCTGTAAAAGGTCATTTCCGAGAGAGGGCTATTCGACCTAGTCTATCGAAATGCCACGCTTTTATTGTGAGATGTTGCTGAGTTTACCCGAAGGAGTCCATCATGCCCGAACTGTGGGTCAGATAGCGGACACCATTCGCAAAAAGCATGGAGGCTAGACGTATATTCTGCGTTGTCGCTACCATCCGACAACCGTGTTGTATCACGAGTGTATGAACAATGGCGGTAGACGATCCGTCGGCATTGACTGTCACTGGACTAGTAGCTCACTGCATCCAGCCCAGATCTAGGGGAAAGCGCCAGTCTTCCTTTAGTAGGCTGTTGAAGAGGCGCTGATCATTCGTTTGTTTCGAAACTTGTGTCATCACTGGCAAGTCTATTCCACTTCGAGACAAATGGAGCAGCTGTCGGTGCCTTGCGACCACATGTTACTAACAGCGCTGAGAAACTGGGTGTGTCCCATCTAGAGGTGTTGCACAGCCAGAACTCAAGTGGGTATTGTCTGCGAGGTTGACATTGGGTTCTTTTGCAACAACGCCACTACAGTAGAGGCACAGGTTCGAGGCATGAAGCCAATATTCATTCTCTTACGCGGAGATTTGTTTTGAATAATGAGAACGGATGAATGAGTCCTTTTACAATCAGAAGGACTGTGTTTGCTATAGTTGCGTAGCCTCTAGGACCAATCGTGAAGTACTTCGTTGTGACTCGTCCCACCAACCCACTGCAAATACGTACTTGACCACGATTCTTCATTCGCCCTTAGACTCATCGTTCCGGTATCAGTATCGAGGCGTTCCGACAACTCAATCTCAACATGCAGGCTCAGACTTCCAAGATGAGCGCCTGCGTTGGGTTCATGCCATCGATACGCATCAATTCTCACTGGGGCGTCGATTGGAGTCTGAAATTTACAATTCTTGTACTCCGTGGCCTTCCGCCAAGGATTCACCTCAGCCGTCCCCATTTCCAAATTCAAACTATGCGCTGAGCAATCATCTGGTTCACGGCCTGCACTCATTTCAAAGTAGCTGTCTCCGCACTTGTTGCGGGCTCGAATACGAGCAACGACCTCGGCATTGTTGCAGCGGGGGGCAATCAGTGGCACGGTCAACATCGTGTCGCTCTCACCCCACCATACCTCCTCCGTTGGACCTATGTGCTGGTCTTCAGCAAGGAAGTAGATGGAGGACGACTCTGCTGAGAAAGGTGAACTGGTCCATGACAACCCGTCGCTAAGATCCGCACTTTCGGCCACTACTGGTCCGGACAAATCCACCTGAATTTGAAGGTGCATTGTTTCGAGAACAGGTTCAGCTCTTGGTTGATGCCATTTGTATGCGTTGATTGTAACGGGGGTTACACGCCGCGTCTCAAACTTGCAACCTTGGTACAATGAAGCCACCAACCACGGATTCACGTCTTCATTTTCTAGTTCTAAATTGAGATTGTGTTCTACACAGTCCTCAGCCCCACGCCCCGCATTCATCTGGAAATAGCTACCACCGCACTTGTTGCGAGCACGGATATGAGCCATCACCTCGGCGTTGTTGCAGTTTGGTGCAAGCAAAGGTACGGTTAACGTAGAGAAACTCTCACCCCACCAGACCTCCTCTGTCGGACCAATGTCGCGGTCGTCGGTAAGAAAATACAGAGAGGATGAGTCCACTGGGATGGGAGCACTTGTCCATGGCTGTCCATCGCTAAGGTTCACAGTGTCGGTAACCCTTGGCACAGCCACGTCAAGCATGACGCGAATGTTCACGAAATCAACATCCGCTTTTGTTCCGGTTGCGAGAGGAACCAATGCGGTGTACTTTCCTGGTGGCACCCGATGATTGAGCTCGTATGGCAAAGAGAACGCGACTCCGTGAGTGGCATCTTCTGATATTATCCCGGCAGCCGGATTGCCACCAATTAATGGAACCCATCCGGAAGCTCCTACCATTCTCGAGGCCGCTACTGTCAGTTCTTTCATGGACCCATCCTCTGCTTCGGCTGCGAACGTTATTGCAGTGGCGCTCGCTCCGTATGGTTCATTCGGTAGCGGCGTCGAAAAGGAAATAGATGCACCATCACTACCTCTCCAAAATAATACAGTATTCTTGGTGGCGCAATCGCCAGACCCAAAACAAAAACGGTTGAGCCCAACATCCCCACTGTCTCCAAGCCAACCGCGCCCAACCTTGGTGACTTGTGGCAGGCTCTCTAGAGTAGATGGCGGAATGACGATCGGCTTGGACTCCAGTAGGGTTTTTGCGCTGGACGCAGCGAGATTTGGATACGAATCGATGTCGAATCGGTACAAATCCACTGAAGTTGGGTGCCGTGTCACGGGAACATTGAATGAATAAAAACGTAACTCTGTTGATCCGCGAAGATCTGGGGATGCAATCAAACCAACTTCGGAAGAGCCATCAGCAAATGTCACTTCAACCATGTATGCTGCTCCTTCAAATACTTCATCGAGATCACTGCCGAAGGGGTTTGGGAACTCGAACGTGTGGCCGTAACGCATTATGCTTGGCGGATACGTTTGGCATGTATCATCCTCAGAGCTTCCGAGTGTTCCAATCTTGATTATGAACTGGTTAGAAACAAACGTAACAGGGACAAGACCATTACTTAAGCATGACTTACAAATGTCACAACAGGCACGCCAGTTTCCACTGGTGCCATGAAGCGAGCCTCGGGGGTTGTAGGCTCCAAAGATCTCGTGTTCGGATTGTACATGTACAAACCATCAGAAGATACGCCGGAAACATCAGACGAGAGAAGTTGCCCTCTTCCCGTGCCAAACTTCTGACTCTTTAGGCCATGGAAACCAGTGTAATGTGGATAGCAGCCACCGGTTGATGTGCTTCCACCTCCGTTCATTGGGTCTGATTTGGAAGTTGATGTTAGACATTGATAGTTTGCATCAAACATGTTCAGTCAGGTATAGTTTACCTTTCTTGGAAGTGCCATCGATCACATCGTACCAAGTGCGAAACTGACGCGAAGGAGTATCATAGCCCCACGGGTGACCATTCAAGTGTGTGCCATCTTCCGGATACTCATCCTGGATACCCCAATTTTCCGCTTGGCCGTCTGTAAAATGATTGAGCGTCATGCTGTGACCAAGCTCATGAGGGAGCAAATTGCCCCCACACTTTTCGTCACCGGCCTTCACACCAGCCCATCCCAAAGAAGCGGCAGCTGCCCAGCCCCAGTCGCCCAGTCGTTTGTATTCACAGTCCGTGCACTTCTCGCCATCTTCAACCAATGCCCATCCCATAGAAATTGTTGAATGTGTAGAATAGGGGGATCCGTGGTTTCCACTCGCCGCTAGAGTTGTTAGGGTGAACCCACGTCCAGTGTTCGCATAAGAATGGCGAAACGCAACCATGTTTTTGGTTACCTCCCAGCGAGGCTCACTCGAAGGGTCGTTGCCAGCAGCAATCAATGCTTCCTGGCGTTCCGATTCGCTGTTGACCCGAATCGCCCCGTTATTGGAGGAAATGATAAGGTATGGCCAATGCAGCACGGTTGCGTCGACCCATTGTAACGATGAAACTGGCATAATTCCAAACATGCCAGTTGCTAGTGGGTCTGGATCATGAGTTGATGTATCCAAGTCATCGAACTGATCGTCATCACCAAAGATGACAAACTTTTGGCGAATCAAACTGTGTTCGCTCCACATGGCAATGTTGTGAAGAGTCAACGTGTGAGTCAAGAGTTTGCCATCCGATCCAATGACTGACGTTACTATTTCCGTGCCTTCCTTGACCCATTGCCACGGGAGGGTGGAGCTCCACATGTCTCTCGAGGCACTGTAGGGTGTGATGGTGGATTCTGTCAGGTATTGATCGGATATGCCTCTCTGCCGACTTGTTGGACGAGCCGCAATCGTACCAAGCATTGCACCGGAAGCATCATAAGCTTCCACAAGTACATCAGCGGGTTCATTCGGAAAGAACGCAACCCCATCAATTGGATTGGTCTCTTCCTCGTTATCGTTTGTATCTCCAACAATCGTACCATCTAAGTACCCAGAAAGCTTGATCTTGCGGATGCCCCACTCGCTGTCCTGATCGCTCCCACGCCAGCCACCTCTTACTCGGATTTTGACATAGCGGGCAGCAGTCAAGTCCATCGTTACGAGTACCTCCTCGTTGCAACCACTGAGGTAGGACCCACCATCAATCCATACCCAGTCGCCTTCGGGAACTGTCGTATCAGTTTGGGGGTCGTCCAAATCTGCACCATCGTCATGGCGGAGTCCAATCTTTATTGAGTCAATGCTTGAATACCACCAAGTCTTAATGTAGACACCTTGAACGGCACGGTCGCTATGTAGGTCAAAGTTGAAGTTGATATTTTGCAAACTAGCAGGAATTCCATAGTGAGATTCACTGCCGTCTATCAATCTGCTCTTGTCTCGGGGGTACGGCGACGGCCAAACATCTGACGAGGAAGGTAAGTCAACGGTGAAGTCTCCAACTTTTTCGAGTCCAAATACAAGGTCAACAACGTCTGTTGGAGCAGCACTAGGTGCTATAGTGGGTGGGGCATTTTGAGTTGGGAAGAAGAGGAGCTCGGCCTCGCGATCAGCAATTATCTTTGGTGCATGACGAGTTTCCCCGTGAGCTTTCACTACGTGGGTCTGACCTACTTCTGTAAATCCATTCCATGAGGTCTTGGTCTGCAGAGTGCGTTAGTGTTGCACAGCAGCCAGAGAAACGAGGCTTGATTGAGAAGTATGAGACGTTTCTTACCTGGCACAACCCTCTTACCCAGACACAACCATCCTGTTGACGGCAAGCCGAGCGGCTGTCGCTTTCAGCGCACGCGCCAAGACGTCGCTTATAGCCTGCATGACGAAGGTTCTGTTGGGCTTCTGTTGCCACAGAGACCAGAAGAAAGGCGAGGGAGAAATACAACATTTTTCAACGGACGGCAATTGTGTTGTTGTTGTTCTTGTTGTTGTGTCCTTGGAATGACTTGTGAGACGGTGTCCACTAGGTATTTTTTGTCGATCGTGTGAACTCTGGACCTCTTGTGCAACCGCGATGCTGCAACCGGCATACCTGACCGAAAACCGCCAAACGTGCGAATGACCCGAACTCAAACGCATAATTTTGATAGAAGAAGAAATGACCGAGTGGTTCCATTTCGAACTGGCGCGAGGTCCAGTGACAGTGCCATGGCATAATTAGCCGACCAATATTTTTGAGGCTTCTGGTATGCCTTCTCGATGGTCCAGCACACCCTCGCTCCTTTCTTCCAGGTTCTGCGTCAACAAGCTCATGCACAAGTAGCTATTTCTCCATTCGTTTCCGTTATTTGTTTTTTGGTCAAAGTTAACTGCATCTAACCACGCTGGCTGTACTTCGTCGAGTATGTGGCATAGTGGCACTGTACTACACCGAGTACTCCAACCTGGTCGATCTGCGACATCGTCAAAGGGACGATCTACTCCTAGCCGATGCGCCAACAAGAGAACGGGCTTTTCGATACCTGGTATGATAAGACTGTGTGTCTCAAGGTACAGTCGTTCCGAGTTGACAGTTGCGTCGCGCCATGGATGCTTGCACAATGAAAAGGTCTCTTCGTCCGCAGCGGCGACATCAGCTCGTTTGTTGGCGTACTGGACCAACCGTTAGTGTGCATCGCTTGCAGCAGGCAAGCAAGCCAATCCATGAACCCAGCAGCGCATCCAATTGCTGTGGATTTACGCTCGGGGACTGCCGCAACACAAGATGCCGTACAATACCGGCGACATAGCTCCTGACGGGTACAGTCTCGTGATATTGGTACACGATCCGACCAGTTAAAGCAATCCCTTCACCAGAAACGCACAATTTCAAGATTAGAGGATAAAACAGCCGAACTGGTGCTCTACTGTGATGGGGCCTGTCGCGTTGCTTTTGTCTTGTCGATCGGCACAACCTTGCGCAGGGGTTCTCCAAAGTCGAGGTGCTTCATACGTGCACATCCAAAGATTCGTTCTGGTAACGTGCTTTCGTCGTTGCCTTCGAGTAGAAAGCCCATATCCACCACCAAGGTCTTGGCATAACCCAGACATAGTCGAATCACACCTGTGGCCACAGAACTTGATCCGCAATCGAGAACAACCTCAAACGATCTCTCCGTCTTAATGTAGTACTGCTTTAGCTTGGTGCCCATGATAGCTGGTGTACTGCCAACTGCTTTTCTCACGACGAAATTGCCCTCAACAATAGTGGGGATTAACTTGAAAGTCCTGTCGCGAAAATCGTCGTCGTCACCAAAGATAAACTTCTGGCAAAGTTTCGACGACGGCGTTCCATCTGATCCGTCGATGCTACTCATGTCGTCAATGGCGTAGTAGTATGCAGCATGATAGCACGGTGGCCCAGGCAGAATGATATTCACCAAGAACACAAACGGTGGCGCACCACTCTCGACACCCTTGGTTTGTAGCCGCTTCTCGCGCTCCAGTGCTAATTGGATACGTTCTCTGGGATGAATGGAAAATCCGGTGTAGATTGGTTCATCCACTTTCACAACATCCACGGCAATCAATTTGCCAATCGATGAGCCAGCATTGATCTTGATCTTGTCCTTCTTGTATGTTTTGCCACGCACTCGAAACGAATTAGCGTCTGGCTCTGCCCATCTATCCAGATCAAGAGGTTGGGGATGACTTTCGATCCATTGCCCAGTTGCTTCATTTGATGCCTCGCGAGTCGAATACGAGAAATCATAGTTGAAAGGGTCTTCCTCGTCTTGAGTCGAAGACTTGCCAATCGATGGGTAGTGACGTCGATACGAAGTTGGCACTGCATGGCTGGTAGAATCCAACGGGACTTGCAAAAACCGCTCGTGGTCCAACGCGTCCTTTATATCCAACATTTGTAACAGAGCAGAAACACCAAAGGCTTCCGAATACGTCGACATGAATGACCTTGGAATCCATCCACACGGATCGACTTGAACGACAGACGTGAGCAAGCAATCATCCACACGATTGCTTTCTTGTTCGCCTCGCGGCTTCTTCTTGGGTGCAATCGTATAGACACCATGCATATCACCTCGCGTGAACCCTGGCTGTGGAGGGCAATCTTGATGCTTGATCGAATCGACGCAAATCACATAAGACCCATCTGGTTCATAGCGCCAGTACCGAAAAAGAACAAAGTCACGCGGTGCTGTCCACGATGGAAAGAGGTATAGGGGTCGAAAGAACAGGTGGATCACATCTGTGTGGTCATCCATGCGTTCCCCAATCCGAAACGACGCTCGCTGCTCAGAACCTGGTCTCATTGGATGGTTGGATGTTCCAACTCGAGCCAACGACATGAGACACAGAAACGCTTGTAAAGGTGATGCATTGAGGACAGCGTGTGCTTTCAAAGGGGGGCACGCAATTTCCTTGACGCTTAGTTTGCCTCCGCGAGCAGAAGCATGGCGTTCTTCACGGAATATTCTCAACCCTTGTGTTCCAGTACCCAACAGCGTTGCCCACCCTCCTTCCATGGGCTGCCATCGCGCATCTGGTTCCACAAACGCCATAGATGCCGCCCTGTGACTCTCTTCCAAACTAAACGACAAGGCACGTGGTGTCACATCCCCCATGTCGCTAGCATTCCGCACTGTCGTAATTTCCGTCGGCAACAGTGCCGTCTTGGCATTCCGACCATCCATGACAAACAATTGACCCCACGTGGACTCCTTGACAGTCTGTGACACGAGACAGGCATCGAGCGCCGACTTCCACAGCCGCGCTTCTTCGTACGACGTGGAGGCCACGACGAGGCCGCCACTCTTTTTGGACATGCGTTGATAGGCCGCACCTCCAACGACGCCAGTCCCACCTGCGGCAGCACCCGCACCTAAAAATGCCAATCCCGCCACGAGACCGACTCCGGCCGTCAAAATTCCTACGGTAATGGCAGCACCAGCAGCGACCGCTAGCTTGCCGCCGTCGACGATCTTTTTGCGCGTGCGCTTCTTGTATTCTCGTTGGGCTTCTCGAAAATGAGTCTGTAGAAACTGTTGTTCTTGTCGTTGTTGTTGCTCCATGTACGAGTAGGAAACGGGGCGATTGATATCATCGTCATTATTGGTCACCAGAGACGTTTCGGGGTCAACTGGTGTCCAAGTGCTGGGCATGAGGGGCAGTGCTTGTTCTGGCTGCAGTGACTCATCTCTCGAGCTGCTGGCAAGTATTTTGCGCTTTGACCAGCTAGCTTTAGGTGATGGTACCATTACTTCTTCACCACCAGGCATTCCATTCTTTCGTTTCATCTTTGACTTTCGTCTAAAGATACTCTTGTCGGGGGGTGGTACAGATTCCTGGTTGCCAACACCAATAGCAGGTTGCTCGTCTTCATCATCTGAAAGAACCCCCCGACCAGACAACGATCGTGTCGGCGACAGGGGCTGCCCACCATTAGCAGTATCATTAGGTAATATAGTCGACGCATCATCTGCGTCATGTTCAAAGGATATTCGAAAGCAGTACAAGATTTCCTTCTTTGTGCCCCGTTGTCTTTGATCCATGTAGAGGTTTCCAACGACACACTGTCCAACAGTAATGGGAAAGGTTGCCTTGGAAACATCTTCCTTGTTGTGGTGATAGGATAGGGAATTACCCGTTAAGCGAAAGTATCGGTCATTCCATTGCTTGCGTCCTCGTTTGGCAAGTTTCAACAAATGTCCCTCCATGCTGGTGGCGTCGCATGTCTCTGAATCAAGGACGTTGTTGCAACTCAAAGCGTCAACTACAGGAGGAGACGAGCGTTGATGAGACGACATTGTACTGTCGGGCTAGGGGAGGGGGCTTGAGGGGGTGTTGTACTTTGGTGTAACACTTTGGTTGGGTTCCTTCGTTTGCTTGCTTGCTTGCTTGCAATGTGGTCGCCAACCGAGTGGGTACTGCACAAACCAGCAGGAGTGATACACGCAATGGGGCGAGCCTGCGAGAACGAGATTCGTAGGGTCCGGCACTATTATAGCATAAAATATGAATGGGCAAGAGGAAAGGAGAACCCGTTGATCATACGTAGAATATGGTACAGTTCTGCGTGTGCTAGCCTTCGTTTGAAGTGCCTTGTATCGCAGAAGTTCATGAAGATAGATTTTGACTGACCCTACTTCTTTTTTGCTGGATCGACGCAGTTTGGGGCTACGGAGCCTATAGTATACAGTAGCGCAGAGTCCTACTTTCACAATTGTCATAGTACTCGCATTGCCATCTCAACTGATACTCCCCCAAAATTCCGACGGCACAAAACGGGACTCCAAAGGAGTACACTCCTAGCACTGTTGATGTTGACGGAGAGAGTGTACAGTAGTGAGTAGCATGCTCCGACAAGTTTTATTGTATTTGGTATATGTATTAGTAGTGTAGAGACTCCGATCGTCATATGCCAATGTCGTCATTGAAATACAACCGGTGTAGTATTCCCTGGTAGTGCTCCACGAGAACCTACCAGGCCATACTCCTCTCTAGCAATGAAGCACTAGCTTCGCACATAATACCAAATACTACCATTTGTAGTGCTCGGAGTTGATTTTTCACCAGAAAATACAACTTTGTACACAATTCCGGTCGTTGAACTGTCATATGAGCGAGCCGCAACGTGAGTGTT
>JAVCKV010200259.1:0-16726 GCA_032274145.1 Herpochondria borealis | reverse complement strand
GGGGCCACGGAGCCACTTGTCCGACCCTACACTAAAAAAAAATCTGTCTGTGAGCTATTTCTCCCAAGCATTTCTACGCGGCTTTTCTACGTACGCTTTTTATTTTGGGCTCTATCTATCCTCCATGTTGAACACGCCGCTCCTTCCCGCGTTTAATTTACCCTTCCCGCCACTCTGGCTAGGTTTCACCCCTTCGCCCATTTTTGGGCGATGCAAATTAAATTTCGATTAATCATTCTGACCCAACCGATGAGTTGCCTTACTTTTTTTAGTCCGGTTGTGGTGGTTGTGAAGACCATTGCGCGCGCCGGCGGCGGCGATGTTTGGGGCAAAACATCGCGCCCCTAATTTTTAATTGAAAAACTCCTGCCGTAATACACCGCCGCCGCCGTCACCATTGCCCGGCCCGATCTCAACGCTGTGAAATCCGCGCACCCATCACCTGCCCGTCCCCTCTCTTCCTTTCAATCCGATGTACTCTCCCCTACCACCCCTTTTGACCCCGTCCTCCCCGCGGCACGACCCATGTCGTTGCGAACCTCCCTCTTCCGCCCTTTCCGTGCCCTCGCCCTAGCTATCACCTCGCACCCTTCCTCCTCTTCTTGCCGACAAAAGCGGCTGCCTAACCCAAGTCAATCCAGCCCGCCGACTTCTTCATCCTCGGCGGCGGAATAGCCGGTTGTGTCATCGCCGCCACCGTCTCCCGCCGTCTCCCTCGCGCCGCAGTCATGTAAATCCCCGCCGCAGCCCAGTCCCAACCGCGACTGATTCATGGGGGGTTTCGAGTTTTCCCATGCTGCATATAGTCCAACTTGGCGCGAAAATATAGACCTATCCGACATCAATGACATGCATCTTCGCCACCGAGGTTTGAATCTCTTTTCCAAGCACGAGCCCATGTTATCTGAAGAGCTTGTCACAGTTCACTCCACTGAGCATAATATCTTGTTGTATTATGGCACTCAGCCCATCCTTCAGTAACCCTATCGAGCTGGGCCCGAGAAGGGCGAGTAGTTACGAGCGTAGATCTAGTAAAAGCTCAAGGCTTGCATCATCGAGCCAGCACAGGAATAGTAAGAAAGCCAGTTACTACTGACACCGAAGAAGGACGGAACCATGCGCTTATTCGTTGGCTTTCGTAGACTGAACGCAGCTATAGTGCCGGACAGTTACCCATTTGCAAGTATGGATAATTGCATCGGTAGCTTGAGCAATGCCAAGATCTTCTCTATCCTCGATGCTATCTGGGGATCGTGGCAGAACACGATTTCCAGAGCGGACCGCGAAAAGACCACTTTCACAAACCATGTTGGTCTGTACCGCTACCGGCGGATGTCTTTCGGATTTCGGAATGCTCCGTCGGCATTTAAGCAGCCATTGTAGTTCATGCTCTTCGGAGTAAGGTGGAATATACGTCTCGTGTATCTCAGAAATTTCATCGTCTTATCGCAGAACCGCGACGAAAAATCTGGATAATCTGGAAACATTTCTGACCCTGTTGGAGGATGCTGGCATCAATTTGAAAAATAATACGTACTTCTTCTTCAGGCTTGAGGTGGAATATCTTGGCCATCGAATCAGTCCGGGACCCTGAGCATCTACCGCGATAAGAAGGCGATCGTGGTGATCAAGAAGGCCAAATTACCTCAGAAACTCACGCAGATAAAGAGCTTCTTGGGAGCGTGAAATTGTAATCTACGATTCGTGAAGAACTATGGGAAGATAGTCACGTCCTCTCAGACATTTTCAAGAAGGACAGATCGACTGAATAGGATCATACGATCTTTCCGAAGGAGGATCAACAGCAAGCATGTAAGGCTTTAAATGACAAGCTGATGAAAGCTCCGATCCTGGCCTTGCCTAGGCATGTCCGGCCGTACCATTATCGCCTGCGACGCGAGACAATACGGGATTGGCGTGGTACTTCTTCAGCAGAAGAATTATGAGAAGCCGACGGATTGGTAAACCGTTGGGTACATCTACAAAAACTTGAGTAAGGGACAGAGTAATTTCTCGGCTATGGAGTTTGAGTGCTTTGCAGTAGTCTGGGGAATTATTACACTCCTTCCATACCTGGAAGGGTCGCACTTCGCAGTGAGGACCGACCAAACTGATCTTCGTTATATGATGACACTGAATTACCCGACGAGACGCTAGTTTGATGGTCACTTCGCTTGATGTATTTAGGATAAAAGATATTTTATCGAACTGGACGATTTCACCAGGTTCCTGAGTCACTTTATCGACTCCTGCGTACCGACGAAGAAGACGAGGCGGGGTGGACAACTAGCTTCCGACCGTCCCTTATAAGAAGCAGAAAACGATTGAATCCATCCTCCACGTCGTCCAAGGCGTCACAAGATTTCGAGCGAATATTCCAAGGTAGCAGCCAAGAAGGCACGGAAAGTTTCTGTACCAAAGTAATACCATGATACTCCTGGCGCAGGAGCCTAACTTCCTATTCCCCCATTGGTCCCACCAGATTAACAAGAAGAGACTTATAACCAAAACCCTTTCATTACGAAGCGACTCGTCCGTCCAAAGTGCGTCGCCGACGAAGATGAAGATTGGATGTGAAAAAAATGAATTTCATGGCTCTACCGGATGAGGAAGACGATGAAGACGATGACGAGTAGTATATCATAGTCGATACAAGAGACGTATTGCATGCCGGTAACTTTTATAGGAAGGCAGACTCGGCAGAAGAAGAAAAACAGGTCACAGATCTCCCAGAACCCATCAAACGTGGGGATATGCTCGACGAACAGAAGAACGATGCGTTTTGCATAACGATTTTGGCGAAGAAATTATGGACCACAAATAGTTGTTTCTTCGAGGATCAATACGGGGTACTGATTCGTCAGAACCCACGCGAGCCGGGGATAGTTCAATTTCCCTGACCTCCTCCCTTAGTCACGGCGTTATTTCTACGTTCAGGCAGGACACCCGAGACAGACACGGATGCATAATCGTATTTTCCGCAATCTTTACTGGCCCCAGATGGCCGCCGAAATAGGGAACACTGTTTTTGAGTGTTTTTAATTTGCGAAGAACCGCATCCGTCTCTTGAAGCAAGAAAATTGTCTTCGCCTGTTCCCGGCGATGGTTTCGCTCGAAGGTGCGGCGATCGAAATCCTTGGCCCTTTTCCGAAGTCAAATAATGGGTACTAGTAAATCATTTTGACCGCGGACCGTTTCACGAAGCTGACACAGATCGTCCCGATGAGTTGCATGAAGGCTTATGATGGGGCTGTGGCCTTTTTGGGGTAAGGGGTGATAAAGTACGCTCCGCAGAAGACAATCTTGAGCAAAAATGATTCCTAATTTATTTCTTTGTTCTTCTAGCGGGTATGCGACTTGTTCTAGGTGACCAATTCGTTCATGAAGACGTATAAACCGCCAACGAACAGACAGGCAGAGCGGCTTAACCGCTCCTTGGCCGCAATGATCTGATTTTACGTGGATTGCCATCCCAGTGAGTGGTCCAAGTACGCGCGTGATTTTTGCTGCCCATAAAATTCTTCGCTCGATCGCACGGATATCTGAACCCCGTTCGGAATCGTCCTAAGTCATTCTCCTCCGAAATATTTCGTTGTGCCTCATCCGGACGGGAAGGCCCCTGCACCAAATATATAGTACTACGTAAGGAGACCATATATCACACTATAAAAAGCCCGCATCTCCTTTCAAAATATGCAAAACATTTACAAGAATGACTTTGACAAGAGATTGCGAAGGGCACGTAAGTTGTCAGACGACGACGCGATGATTTTTGGACATCTATGGCGGTGGCATCAAGAGAGGCAAGCTCTTTCATGTTTTGGCCGGGGCTTTTCAATTCAAGTCGGTGGACAAGAAAGCAAAAATCATCATGATCCAGCGGAGCGACTTTATCGAGGGTGTCCCGCATTTTCCCTTCCCCGCAATACGCGATCGAAGAAAATTATTCTCCATAGTTCGCAGGGACAACCCAAGATTTGGCTGACAAGGTAAAGACGGGTCATACCTGCGTGATGAAGAATATTCTCCACCATTCCGAGAGGGAAGACGGTTTCCTCCAGTTTGTGTCCGGAGACTGCCAGCCTACCTGGGAAACATTCCCTTACATCCGTGAAGAAGCTGTGTCTCGATATCTTTCCTGCTGCGGCAACCAGTACCGCGCGGCTATTCTACTATGGACGCGTGGCTAGCAGTAGCGCTCCCGGCCGGGGCGTCGGATCTTGAAATTGTGGCGATCGCCGAGTGGCCAGCTGTTTTAAGTTCCGTTGCTCCGAAGACTTGAAATAGGGGCATTTAACCGTGTCCCCCAATTCCTAAAGGTCGCTAACTTCCTTCTTAATTCATTTCCTTCGCTCCCTCTCTCATTTTCTTTGCCATCACCTTCTTCATCAAACATTCAAATTTTGTGGTCTAGCCGTACCAGGTGTGATGCGGCGCATCTTCGACCGCTCCCGACCAGGTGCGGGCCCGTCACGCCTCCCAGTATCATGGCTATTGTATGGCCAAATCATCTCCTCATCAGTCATCGGTTCATGAGTCAGAATGTGAATGTAAACCGCGCCTGCGTCGGGACATGTTTATTGTCAGCTCGCAAGGTAATTTTTCGGACAAGCCCACCTTTCCGTTCCCAAATGCGCTCCGTGCGTCAGATACCGATAGTAAAACTTAGAGCCTTCCGCGTACTAAACTTGTCTCCAGAAACACGCAGTCCATTACAAGGTTAAGGACATTTCAAATCAGTTACGGGGAACCAAACACCTTTATACGACGACCGAAGTCAACCGATGGAATCTGCTCACAAAGAGGCCCAGATTAGCCTACGTACATTTAGAGCGGAAATATCGACGGTATTATGTGGGCCGCCTTCGAATCCAGTAAAGTACTGCCAGCATGGTACCTTCCGCAGAAGCACAAGTGTACCCTCAACTATAAATAGCCCTCGCCTCACATCTTCGACAGCAAGGCGCGCGCCCGCACACACCAACCCACACGAGACGGTTACCTTAGTACATTAGCTTATGTACCACAGTATAATTGGCGGCACGCACATGGTCGCGCGGCCGTGGCGCTTGTCGTTGTATTTTTCCACATACCCGTAATACGCTAAGGTATAAGGTGGTCGGCCGGGATGTGGAAGCCGAAGCATTAACGCCGTCGCTTTTTATTCCTAGAAATAGGAGCGCGTCACGGCGCGCGCCCGCGCAGATTGCACCACTTTTGAGTTCCCCCGTGCACCTTAAGGACGGGGGGTGGACAGTAATTTTTGGATCCCACGCCCCTCAAGGCGCGCGATAGTTGCTTCAGTACTCCGCGAACCGCGGAAATTTGGTTGTGCTGCGCGGGCAATGTGCGGGGGAATTCGGGAGAGTTGGGGAATTTGTATCTCCAAAAAGAGGCGCGCGCCATGGCGCGCGCCTGGACACATCAAACCGCGTCGGGATCCCTTCGTTTTTTCTGTGGACGCTGGAAACGAGCGCTACTATCCGGACGGTTGCATAGTGAGATTTTATACTGTGCCTCTCATGGCTCAGTACAGTAATCGAAACCAAGGAGCAGCGACATGGGGAGATTTGGTACCAGAGCGGTAAAATTATGGCAAGGGTATATTAATAGATAGCGCGCACACAAGGTTAACGCTACACCGAATCTTTTTACTCCGGAGGGATGGTACCACTAGAATTATGGCCTGGCGGGTGCACAATATTTGGGTACGAGGGGCGCGCTGCTACCTGCGGGGACTTTACCGAAATAAATAAATAATAGAGACCGGCTGTCAGTTGTGCATGGGTGACAGGTGCACCCAGCGGAATTGATAAAGCTGCCCAAATTATATTGTCCATCCACTCGCTTCACGCCCCCACACGTGTCAGCACTAAATATGACACGCCGGAACCAAGGCACGCTCGCGGGTGAAGGTACCCACCTGAAAAAAATCCGTGTGAGGGCCGCGCACCCTTATCCAACTAATTCATTTTCCCTTCCCCACTCTACTTTCCGCCTGCCTCTAACATATTCGCACCTCTACCACTCCTCCCTTCGCCCGCTACTACTAATTCAATCCCCCGTATCCACCACCTCCACTGTACCATATTCTACCATCGTACCCCTCTTTTCCGCCGGGCCCTTTGCGGTCCTCGTTCTACCGCCGGCGCTAAGATGCCCGTAATTATTAATGGCCACCGTGATCCTCGTCGCTTAGTAGGCGCAGGCCGCGCCTCTCGGCCTCTATATAGAACGCTTTCTCATAGTCTGCGAGGCGCTGTGCGCGGCGAGCCTCTCCTCAATCACGCCTCGCCTCCTCGCGTTCGCTTCGTATTTGGGGTTCGAGACCTCGAGCTCTCAAAACACCCGGTAGCGTTCCCTCTAGAAGCTTTCCCGATCCACCCGCAGTCCATCGCTTTCGAAATCCACCTAGCGAAGGCGCGCCTTATTTCGCAAATTCCGGAACCACGCGAACCCCGCGACTGCTTCGCGGTGGGCGATTCCAGGTTGGGCTCCCAGTCGGCGACCTGCTCAAAGACTCCGCCTAGCTTCGCAACTTTCTATTTTCGGAATTGTGGCTTAAAAGAGGGGAATTCACTGGACAGGCGGTCCCTGAATTCAGAAAGGCGGATTCGGATCCCGCGAAGTGACCGGAAGCCCGAGAACTCCTCTGCGTTGGGCGCGCCGTTCGTCGGCGCGCCGGAGTTGGATGCAGCCTCATTTTTCATCCGGGCTCTCGGCACCATTCGTGGACGACGAGACATTTCCCGGGTCTACAGCCGCCCATTTTCGGGAGGCGCCTTTGAAAGGTGCGGCTTGATTTCTATCGGGACCTGCGCCTACAAGGGGCTGCGGACTTCGCCCTCAAGGACGGAGGAAGAATCCGGCACGAGATGGATCGAAAGTTTGGAACCGTCCGACCTGCGCAACGACGGCACCAAGGGTTGCAACCTTGGAACTCGGGGTGGGAGCGGCATAATTTCCTAACTAAAACCAGCCGCGGCTGCACCAATCGCGGCAGCAATTGCCGCCGCCGCGCTCTGCAATCCCTTTCTCACCGCCCCGACCCCGCACAATTGACTCCTTCTCGCGCATCTACCGTGCCTTGCGTCTTCCCTCCTCCGACCATCGCGTTAAGTGTTCCTGTCTTCGCCACGTTTCTGATATCCGACCCTTGGACTTTCGCCGCTGCCGCGGTACCTTACGATCTCGCGTTCGCCATCTCCGCGCTCCACTTCACCGGATTTGTGGCTCCTGTGCCCTTTGCTCTAACTAACGGGGCGAGCGCGGGTTAGGTGGTAACCGCCGCAGATATAAAAGCTCTCTCACTATCACTTCGGACGCTGGCAGAGACGGCGAAGCTCTCAGTTCCTCTAATCCCCGTTGGCCCTTGCCATATACCTTAACCCGCGAGCGCGCCTTAGTTAGGGAGTTTCAATTTTAGTTCTGGCACGTGTGGGGGCGTGCGGCGCTTGGGTGGCGGGTAAAATTTGGGCAGCTTCATCAATTTCCCTGGGCGCACCTTTCACCCATTCAAAACTGACAGCCTGTCTATCTCACTTCCTTCTTTCGGTAAAAAAATCCCCTGGGGGCACGCAGGTAGCAGCGCGCCCCTATTACCCAAATCTAGTGCATCCGCCTGTCCATCACTATTTTATAGGCGCTGCTACGGTCCGTACTACCGATTTGCCTCCTCTGGACTTGAATTACCCGTCAGCCGCGGCCTGGAGTTCGCGGCCAACTAGACGTCAGGTTCGGTTCCGTCTCCCACCTCCACAAATGGTATGTTATGCTGTAAGAAGGCTCTTGCGGTTCCGGCAGGTGTTTTGGAAGATCCCGGACCGTCGGACGGACCCGGACCCTTCCGTCGATCCAGATGATATTTCCGACGCGAAATACGACGCATGTTACGAAGCCGACGCGTATACATCACGTTGTCTCTGGACCTGTGTTTGCGCCACTGATCCCACCAAGGTCACAGCGTGGATTAGACCCTCGCCGTTCCCCGTTGCGGATTGTGGATCCCTATGGTCCTACCGAGTGATTTAAGGCGCGGCGTACGAGCTCGCGCCTCCAGTTTTTGGCGCCTCTGCTTGCACCCACCGCAAGACGACGAGACACGAGCTCCTAATCGTACACCCCTGGCGCCTAGGCCAAGAAATTGTGGACCTGGAAGCGCTCGGGCTCAGCGGCCTCCCTCGCTGTCAGCTGTAGGTCTTGCACGCCTCCCACTGCCTCACCAAATCAAGTCTTCATCGGCATGACCCGCAGCTCGAGCGGAATGGTGTTGAGAAGGGAACTCCACCGTCTTCTCTCTCAAGATCGAAAAGCGCTGGGTGGCCTTCTTCTCTATCGCGGCTTACAAAATGATCGCCGCCGCCATCTACATTGGCAGGACGAGATTGTAGCGCGCAATTACCTCATCGACACTCCCAGAAGTCCTGTTGGGCGACCTCTACGGCGGGGCGCGTCGACCCGCGCTGCAGATCGCTCTGAATGTTTCTCGCGAAGAAATAGGTGAACATCAGCGGCGGGACAAAAATCCTCTCCTTGGGGAAAGGAAGCGCTCTAGTCGCGCCAGTATTGACGGGAACGTGCAGCGTGGCGCACGAAACCCGCTCGCCAGATTTTCTTCAGCTTTCTTAGATTGGGAAGCGCGTTGAGGCGCTTCGACTTCGCAAGTACCTCCAATCTTCCCACGTCATCAAAACGTTATGTCGAAGCGCCAACCACTCCAAGCGGTTCCGCAGCTGCGCGCCCCGCCCTTGCGCGTATATCTCTGGTAACGGCTTCCATCCGGGCGACATCGGCCTTCTTTCATATTCTTACTGGAAGCCCTCCTGTTCGAGCATGGCCGCCAAGATGAATTCGCCCACGCCGATCGGGTCTCGGCTTCCCGTCAAGTGAATTATTTACCCTTCCTTAACACTCATGAAATTCGAATCGAGTAAGGACCGGCACGACGCGTGGTCGCACATGTTTCTGAAAGGAACTTGATACTGGACTTGTATTAGTCTTACCATGGCTCTTTTCCACTAAAATCGTTCCAAACTCTCGGTCACACCAAACTTCGTGGATTTTCTCAGCTGCAAGCCGCGCCAGATCTTCCCATTCCATGTTTTTGCGCCGGTAGCGGCACCACGCGGAAGAGTCTTCTTCATCTTTAAGGAAATCGGCATGGTTTTTCCATCTTTTCGGGCGGTAACACCGCCTCGCACACCGTGGGCTGCGAGTCTTTGCGGTGCGGAATGGTACCGCGCGCGAACAGGCGCCTCAGAGACGCGTCAGAAAGGGAAATTGGAGGCATTTTGTTGCTGTGTATGTTTTTATGTTGGGCATGTTGAGTTGCAACGAAGATGATGTATTATTCTACACCCCAGAGAGGGCCATCTTACCCAAACCGTCCTGCCATCTGCTTTGCGCCATAGTTTGATGCGTTTGGAGCATTAAAGTAAGCTAGCGGGACACCCTTAGCACACTCGCCTTCGTAATATGTTGCTGTGGTTTTATAGTGGCCCCGAATGTCATTCAATGCGATCCAGACCGTCGAAAAATTCACTTCTTGTGCGAAAAACCTCACCCGAATGTTGAAGCAAGTGAGAAATATGCGGCTGTTTCCCTTGGAGCGTCCATTGGAGACTTTTCCATCGAAACTCTTGGTCCTCTTTCGAAGAGAAATTCTAGTTTGCTGTTCATCCTCGTAGTCACTGATCTGTTCTCCACGATTACCCAAGCCGTTCCCGTCAAGCAGATAAAGGCTTTGGAATTAGCGGTCGCCTTGGTCAAATAGTGGGCCTTCAATTATGGCCCACCCCATACGCTCTTTTCTGAAAATGGTTTGCGGTTCGTCTTCGCCTTCTCCCAACGAGTCTATCATTTTTTGGAGGTCCACAACTTATTCACGGTGACGTACCACCCGCAGACCAACGGCCAGGCTGAACTTTTCAACTGGTCATTGACTGCGATGTTACTTTGCTACTTACAGTACCATCCGGGTGATTGGAGTGACTATTCACGCACATTGTGCAACGCTTACAACAACGCCATCCACCAATCCGTCCAGAAGATGCACTTTGACATTGTCCTCTCGCCCCCGCCGCCCGAATTCAAAATCAAACTAACATCTCATCGTTCCAAACTTATCAGGGGATGACGCTCCATCGTGCGGGTTGTGTAGCGCGGTTCCGTGTGCATTTGAAAATATAAAACGAGTCTCAATAAGACCCCAAAGCGGTACAAGGCGAACTTCTTCAAGCAACTCCGACGGGAACGGAAGCTTAAGTTGAATTTCGCGGCATATCTAGACACCAACGACAGTTCCAAGAAGCAGTACAGTTTTTCCAACCAGTTAAGCAGCGCGATCCGGGTCCTCTTAGTTAATTAGTTGTACAACACCGCCGTTGTTCAGCGCGGCAATGTCACGGAATGAGTGAGCAGGAACCACCCCACTCCTGTACCCGCCCATGCGCCGTTATTCGGCCCAACGTACGACCGCGACCATTTGGTTACGCCACGCGATGTCGCAGCCAATAACCCGGAGGATAAATCTTGGTACTTCAAGGGAATCTTAGATAATCTTACCTTGGAAGTTGGGTCCACGGAACTCAAGTTTTTTGGTGTTAATACCCCGTATCTTGAGTTCCTTGTGCCACTGTCCCCGAATAATTGGCCTTGCGTTATTTTTCTCGCCTTTTTGCCAAACTTCGGCTGGTTGGCCTTGGATGATCGGTAGTTTCCCCCTGTTCTTTTTGGTTGCAGGTGCAGGGTGGACCATCCGTAGACGGAGCTATTGACGATTTTTAACTGCCGGTGTGGGGCAGAGAAGTGTGACTGGTAGCTCCGTCACGGGTATTCGCTGACTGAAACCACCGTTAAGAAGTCGCTGAGGAGGTAGGGCCGCCAATTTGAAGCCTTCTGGTTCTGTCCAGGTGTTCGGGTTAGACGCTTGTGACGCAAGGACGTCTGAGGGATTCCAGGAGGCCCCTGGTGGGTTGTTTCTGGTGCGACGCGGTCGCGAAACACGCGTTCCATGCCTTAAACCGAGTATGTGGTAATTTCCAGTACTATAGTGCGGCCATCTTCCGAGACTGAGTGGATGCGTTGAGGCCCGGTTACCAGAGGCGTCAGTTTTTGATGTATCACGTAGTTGTCCGTCATTATTTTTCAGCTTTTAGAAACTCGTAAGCGTTTGGTTGGAGAGCTTGGCTATGTGGCCTGACTCGGTTTTCGAATGCACGCTTGTAGCGCAACTGGGCCTGTGAAAATTCTTTTCCGATTAACGCATCTGATTGAAGAGCTACTGACGCCATTCGTAGCTGAACTCCGCCGGATGGATGTCGACCGTCGTTTAGTTCGGCATCAAGCCCGTTGGCCCAGGTTTTTTTGAGATAACCAGTTCGAATGGAGCTACTTTCTTGGTCTTGTATGATCTTCAGTCGTAGGAGAAGGTGACTGAGTCTGATTACAGGTACCATTCCTTAGAATTGTTTTCCAGGAAGTTTCGAAGAGCCTACAAGAGAGTTTTTTACCGTTCTACATGCCCATTAGTTTGGGGATAGTAGGTGGTAGTAACGATATTCTTCGCTCCCACGATTCTGTAGACGTGCATGAAGAACTGTAACGTGACATGTTTTCAGTTTTCAGATACACAGTAGGACGGTGGCCAGTATTTAATGACACAGTGGTTAATAAATGCGTGAGTGATAGCACTTGAAGTTATCCGATCGAGGGATACGGTCTTCGTGAGTTTATAATAGCGGTAGGTGATGACCAGAAATTATCGGTGTCCCCGAGGTGTCTTGATGAGCTCCCCTAATATGTAGATTCCGATATACTCCAGTGGGGGCTAGGGCTGGAAAGAGCAATAGCGGTTAAGCGTTATTGCGCAGCTTGATGCGATTCTACACGCATGTTACACAGTTCTTCACTGTGTTGTAAGCATCAAGTTCCATGGACGGACAGTACAAGAAACTTCATAATGCATAGTTCAATCGACAACCCCCAGGTTGACCGGATACCTCGGCGTGATGAAATGCGTTCAGAGTTCTCGCGCGAATGATTGCGGGACCATCAGTTGGGGTGCGATTAAAACGGTACGGAAAAGAAGACCATTTATGTCTTCTGTGAACTGTAAATTTTCTCCGGCGTTGGTGAGATAACTCAGGCTCGCTCGGAACGCATCACTAATTTGTTCCCATAGTGATTCTTCCCAAGTGATTTTCACCACCTTCTCTACTTCCGCGGTTTAGTTGTCTTTAACGAGGATTATATCGTGCTGTAACCATTCCTAGTGAAGGAAATCTATCTGACCACTTACGTGGTTTTTCTCTCCGTCTTCAACGGTCGCCTCCTTTACTAAGACTTTAAAGACGTCATCTTACGGACAATATAATATTTCCGCGTCTGTCCGCAGTCTTGAAAGTCGTCTGCTTGCGTAATAGCGCGCCCCTTCTCGCACTAAATACCGAGGTTAAATGTAGACAATCGAAAGCGACAACGCGCAATTCGACCCATAGGCTCGGTAATATTTAGTAGCCAGAGAAGAGCCGCGTGGTCCGTATAAACTGTAAATGTCTCAAAGGCTAGATAAGGCCTTTGAGTCTGGATGGCCCACACCACGGCCAAGCACTCTTTTTCTGAAGCAGAGTAGTTTCCCTCAGCCCCCTGCAGATTAAGACTCCCGAACCCGATGGTATTCCTCTGCTCGTCTCCTCCTTCTTGAAAAAGAGCGCAGCCGACTTGATAGTCCAACATATCCGTTTCAACGTGTATAGGCAACTCTGGACAGGGCAGCCTTAGGATTCTTCGCGTCGATTAGCTTCCGAAAGGATGCCTGTTCTTTCTAACCCCAGTTTTCTATCATGTCCCGTTGCCCGGCCCGGAGAAAATCATTTTGCGGTTCTGCCATATCTGAAAATTTTCTAATGAACAGCCGGTAGACTTTGCACACCCCCACGAAGGACCTTATTTCTGACTGATTTTCTGGGGATTGCGAGTTTTTTAAAGATGCAGTTGGCGTTCTGTCGATCTCAAGGGTCCCGGACGTATGAATTGATCGGTTTATTGGACTTTCTTCGTGAAGAACAACACTATTCAGTTTCAGTGACACTCCGGCCCGATTGAGGGTTCCCAAAATAGCATCCAAATGTTCTATATCGCTCTCCACATCACTTGAGTGAAATATCAAGGCATTCAAATACAAAAAGGATTTGTTCCACTTGTGCTTCGAGAGAAGGATGTCGAGGATCTTCAGGACGTTGTGGGGACGAGTTTTTTTCCCAAAGGGAATTCTGACGTAGCGGTACGTTCCGACGTGGAATGTGAATGAGGTTTTTTCCTGTCTCCCTTTCGCAAGGAATCTTCTAGTACCCTGCATTTAAGTCGAGTGTGCTGAAGATACTGGCATCGCCAAGTCTATCGATACACTCGTCTATCCGAGTAATCTGATACGATTCTTTCATCGCAGCCAGTTTAAGGTGCCTTTATCACACACAAAAGCGTAAGATACCATCTGCCTTCAGGCGAACACTACGGGTACAGCCCACTCGGAATGGGCGGGCTCGAAAACGCCATCTCGTAACTGACGGTCCATGTAGGCCTTTTCGAGTTCCCTCGTCTTAGTGCCGGCCCGATAGGTTGTGACAGCCACTGGCCGCGAGCCTGGCTTCAATTCATGACACGCTCAGTGGTGTTTATTTCGCCAAGCTTTCCAGACCACATGGCTGCGATATTGTCCAGTATGGACCGAATTCGCGCGTGAAAACGCTCCGGAACTCCCTCGACGGCGAAATTTCAGCTTTGATTGGCTTTTCCTCCTCTCGAGGCTTCTTCTGCTTCGCGCGGAGCTCCCGTACCTATTTCTCTATGTACATTTGCTTGTTCTCCTTCGCGATTTTTAAGCTCTTGAATGTCTTCGCTTCTTCTTTAGGCGATTGCTCGTCTTTCAGTGCGAGCACATCCATCAGAGTGTTGGGATTGTCTACCACTGAAGTGGTATGGGGTTTCACGGTTTCGACCTTCTGTCCGTTTGCAAGGAATACAGGCGTTCTGCCGAAGTTGGCTATCATGAGCTTTAATTCTCTTTCAGGGTGGACAATAGAAATCCCGTTTACCGCTGGGCAACCCCATCTTCTGTAAAACTTCTCGCCAGGTTAAATTAACATAGTCCCTTTTTCACGGAAAGTAACTGTAATCCCAGTATGGGCTCCTGGATCCAGCTTTGTAAGCCCGCTTACCCAGACGCGTTTATTCGCCTTATTTTCCTGTTCCTGCGGGATATTCATTTCTTTCGCGAGCGGATCCGATCTCCTTTCCGAGGCCGTAGGTTTTCTGACGATGGGAACTAAAGAGCCTTTGTCCAGAACTACCAACCGCTTCCTCGGCTTAATAGCTTCCACATGGTTGTCGCAGAACTGAAAGCCTAAGATGACACTCACTGCGAGTGATTCGCAGACGATGAACTTTTTCGGGCCATCTGCGTTTCCACCCATACAGAAAGGGTGACAACCTCGACTGCTTTCAGCGGTATATTTTTTGCACTGCGAATTTCTTCATATTATTTATTCTTAATGACCGCATCAGCGGGTAGGTCTTCTTGTCGAATGAAGCTGGGACCAGCTCCTGTATCCAGGACCGCCATAGTTATCCTCGTCGCCGAGTCTTTCAAACCGAATTCTGCGTATATTTTGTATTTCCCCCGCTGTAGAAGATAAACTGCGAAGGAAAACCGCCTACTACGGACCTTTTTCCATTGCTTCTGTATCTAGAACGAGCTAAAATCCTGGGAACGAGAAATGACAGTACAGGGGTCTCACTTAAAACAAACACAGAACATTCATTCTCATAAGTGGACCCCTTTACTAGTTTTTTCAACCCCTCGTCGTTAGCTGGGTCTTCCGCAGTGCTCTCGCTTGCGCGAATATTGCCTGGTTTGGTCTCTCCGAGGGCCATTGGTTGCGATGCGTGTGCGGCCACCTGCAGCTGTACTGGCACCGGCATCATGAACGCAAGTGCCTGCTCGCAGTTCCATTTCGGGACCATTCATTTAACTTTCCTGGTCAGCGCCTCGAAGTTAGGCTTTACGCGTGCTGTATCGCGGAGGGTAAAGTTTCATTTAGACAAAAAATCTCCCACCGCTTAGCAGACGAAGCAGATGATGCGGGCGAGCCGCTCAAGCGGTATGATAGGGAGGTTTTGCCAGCCTGGACGGCCATTTCGGGTGAACACATCCGCATGAGTAATTTGCGGATCACAAAAATTGCGTTCGCCGTAGAGCCGGGAGTAAGAACCCTCCTTAACCGTCGAATGAATTCTGTGTGATTTGAGGGATTCTTACCAGTCTGGCAACAGACCTAACATATCCGTGTCACCGGCTGAACGGAGCCTGTAGTCGAAGACCTCTTGAGAAGAGCCCCCTTCAGCAAGTTCAATCGTGTGAAAGGTTTTGGGAATCAGGCCCCTTATGGTTTTGGTGCGGCTAGAAATGCGGGCCATTTACGCCTCGCCTTCGTCTCTGGCATAGGCCACTAGCTTCTCTAAAGAGAGCTTCCGGTCAGACGTCTCGTGAAAACGAGCCACCAGAGTCCGTTTGCTTGGAGAAAGACCTGCCGTGAAGACTTTTATCTGCTAAGCCTCGCTAAAGGCGTTGCCACAGCGGTAGGCCGCTATGCTAACACGGTCTCCGTCTTCCGGTTCGTCCTCTTGGGGCTTCTGCCTTCCATTGCGGAATTTCTTCACGGCACTGCGGATCGTGGCAGAGTTAAAGTAAGTGAGCAGAAACCACTGGATGGCACCAGACCATCTGTTGATTCCTGTTACTTTTACACCGTTTCGAGCGGTCTGGTACATCTTCTTCGCCTTCCCGTTCAGGTATTACGGAAGCATTAAGAGCCCCCTGGGTTTCCGACATGGCAAGGGTATCGCATTCCTCCACCATCCTAATCATTAAATCAAAGACGAGTATCGGGTCCGGGCCATGAAACTTCTGGTCTCCGATGGAGGTTTTCATTTGCTTGATGAAGCTGCGCATTTTTGGGTCTTCTAGTTTCACAATTGTGCGCAGTCGCTGAGTCGCTATAATCGGTAAGACAGAAATTGTTTCGAAGCGTGGGTCTTCATTTATGGACGTGAGGTTCCCGAACTTTCTTCCTTTCTCTCTCTCTCGAAGAAGGAGATTGATTCCGCTAGAGCGGCGTCGTCTTCGTCCTTTGTGGTATAACCACCAAGTTCGTCACGATCCAAGTCCTCTTTAGAGCTATCGATTTCCTTCTCGACCTTGGTGGTCTTCTTCTAACGCGAGCTTGGCCCAGCCTCTTGCGCGGACACTGCTTCGTCCTTGAATTTCGTTTCAGCAAAGAGGACGTGTTCCGTCTTATCTTCTGATGAATTTCGACGGCTTTCGCGTTCACGCTCGAGGAAGCCGTTGACGTGGGAGCGTAGCTCCGTAACAGTGTCATCCATAGTCCGTTCACCGACAGTCTGGCTGAGAAATGCGGTCTGCGAAGCAGGGGTGACATGCATTTACTTCAGTTTCCCTTCTATGCGCATGAGCGATGCGTTGCTTAGCTCGGCCGACTGCTCGACGAGCATCAGACTTCGGCCGAGATCTTCGGTCAGCTTGGCCCCTGAGTCCACAAAGGGGCCAAGATCTTCTAGTTGCAAGAGGCTTTCGGCAAGGGAATTTACACCTTCCTTCATATCTCTTTCGCGATTGGTGTTGGCCTCGACCTGTTGCAGGCGGTTGGAT